>BPLR01020331.1:0-33162 GCA_021605095.1 Caerostris extrusa | reverse complement strand
CTTGCTGATAGTGTTGTGGGGTCAGGGTTTCAAGTCAATTCCATTTTTGGGTCCTCAAACGCGTCAGGTATCTCGATTGGTGCCAAAAGCACTCAATGCGCCTAAAGCTCACAGCATGTGAATTCTTTGGCGTGACTTTTTGCCAGAAAATGAAACCCATATCCGTTCCACAACCACCGTATTCAAAAACCACTTGCGACTTCTGGATTATTCCTTAAACTCAAAGGAGACCCACTCCGGAGACACCGTTTTGAGATCGCAGTTGAGGAGCAAAACTCGCACAGGAGCGATCCACTGGCGATGACTTTTAGCATGCGTGAGGATTAGGAAAAAAGCTTGGCATAAGTGCATCGTGTCGTCGGAGGTTTACTTTTGAAAGGCGATGAACATGCATTTGGAAGAATAAATATAGAGAGGTTTTTGAAAAAAATTGGCCTTACTTTTTGGGACAGTAGTATAAGTGTGCAAGCATTTATAGTAGTTTCCTGTCTAGAAGAAAGCAACTTGCCAATCATTTAATGAGTGCAAAAATTATTTTCTTACGAGGTATTTCCCATTATTATTATTGCCCTCGGTGTGAACATAACGTTAAGTCCTGAAGTTAGGGAGGTCCGTGGTGTCTTAAGAAAGAGTAAAGCTTAAAATAAAAAATAAATAGGAAATATTCGAAGTTTTTAAATACTTTAGGCTTATACTTAATTGTATTTTTATGGTCTCACACTTTTTTGGAAGAAGCAAGATTCATTTTCCTCTCACAACACAAGAAACTTCCCATTTAAAAATTTTTGTTTAAAATAAACGTTGATTTTCAAACGTGAGTTTATTCATGTGTGTTTTAAAACTGACATGAAATATGTGTTGCTAAGTGACCGATTGGGCCCATAATGTCAGCTACGCTCCGTGAGATCCACTTTCGGTGTCTGTGTTTCAAAAATTCAGATTATGTTTCAACTCATCTCAAAAGAAATGTATTATCAGTGTATAGGATGGAAGTTATATATTTATAATTCATTTAACAAATCTCTTAGCACACTTCCCTCTCTTTTGTCTGAATTGGTGGTGTTTCTTGTAGTATTTGAACAAATGCTTTGCTAATTTAAAATTCAGAGTAATTGTTTTGTTATATTCCTTGTCGCTATTGTACATTTTGTCCTTGTGGGGATTCTGCACTTTAAGGGCCGATTTCACCTATTCAAGCGCATAAAATGGTATCAGCTAAGGTGCAGTATTATGTAACCGCAGCTGACGCCTAGTTTTGTTTAAGGAAGGTGAGAAATCTGCAAAGGGGAAAAAATCATCAAATAAACGAACAGGAGTGAAAATCTAAACCCTGCCTTTTGATATAAAATTCAATTCCAAAGGATGCCATGTCATGAAATAAATGTGATAATGATGCCGCAGTACCGCGGTGAAACACGATATTACGCCAAAAATCATTACTAAGGTTGCCATGCTCAAGTAAACAAACAAATGGCTGCCGAAGTTTGATAACTTTAATAGAAAGATATTTCCTTCCCCAATTTGTCATGAGTCTGCTTGTGCAGCAAGGTGAGAAGGCAGCTAAACGGCTATAAAGGGGTCAGGAAAGCATTTCGCCAAAGCACATGCCAAAAGATTTTGCTATTTGCTTTAACGCCAGGCATATTGTCACTATCATAATCAGCATTTTGCTCTGAAATGCAACATAAGGTATCAGAAACTTTAATATAATTTTTGCTACTAAGCTAAATTTATTTATTTTTATTTTTAAAGTATATGCTGGTACTTTGCTGTTGTGACGGAAATTTTAATGATTTGTTTTACATAAAATGTGTTATCGTTTTGGCACCAAATATGATAACTAATTTGCAAATTGCATTCCCTACTAAGTGCTTTGCGTCAATTTTGATGATTAGAACTGCGTCAGATTAATGAGAAGTGGAATTGCTGGGTACTTTCGCTCAACTCCGCAAAAACCACCTATCGTTTAACAAACAAATAAACCAATCACTCTGTTGGGATCGATACGCCTGATTCATTCAGCCCGGCATCGCGGTACAACATATTATGTCAAATATTTCATGTTATTTACAAGAAATATTTCAATTCGAATGATAAAACAATATTAATAAAAGAAGAAACAAGAGTAAACAACTACAGAGGAAATAACTTACATTTGACCACACTGAATATATCCTTTTTGTTGGAGACGAAAATGATCTTTCTTTTTGCTTCATTAAAAACCTCAAAGGCATATCAAATGAATGAGGAAGGAAGACAAAGCATCACAAGGTAGGAAATCAGCTTTTTCTTCCATAAATTAACGTTCTAAAATTAAAAGTTAATTTTCCTCGGAAATTCAAATATGGTTGCCACGAGCTTTTCGCTTTGCGTGTCGAAAGCAGCATTGAAGGAAACATCCTGAAAGCAGAAAAATTTAATGCGTTTGGCAGTGTTTTTGCCGTGAACTAACGTTCTAAAAATTAAAAGGAACATTTTTTACGCCATTTCAAATAACGGTTGTCTCAAAACTTTAACTACGTCAACAACATTAAAACGAAAATATATTGTTTGATAATGAAACTTCAGTTATTATTAATAAAATAAAAAATCGTTTTGTTGTTTGTTTCACATTTTTCCATCTGGTGTAGCTTCATAAGTTTATATTCTGTATCCAGTGATCTACATATGTTATAAAACAATTTCATAATCAATAATTTTAATATAAAATAATTATTTAAAAGTATATATTTCTGACGAAATTCTGCAAATAATTACCAAAGTATAATAAAAAGAATCATTATATTGTTCAGAAAAGAAGAAGTTACGAATTCCTCTAATTATAATATTGTAACCCTAAAAGACATTGGATAAATATTCCAGGTTGCAAAATTGGCTTTCATCAGAGGGGTACAGTATTCTATATTTCAACCACAAACAGAACCCTAAAGTGCAGAAAAACTCCGGTTTTGTAATATTTTGACTTAATTGCTTCCATAAATTTCTTGGGTATTGAACATTTTATACTCCCATGTCCTCCAGCAAAGTATGTTCATACATGATGGGGTTAAAATTCATTGAAAGTATTCAGTTTTTTATTACTGATTTTCTCTGGGCATTTCTTTTTCGCAGGTTCAGGCTCCCATGTTCCTCAAATTTTTGCTGTGTTGCAGCCTAATAAATCATGTTTATGCTTACAATGCACATTCCTTAATAAACTCAAATTAAAAAATGAAAATAATATTAAAAATAAGTATTCGTACATTGATTAAAGTAACTTTTACATTTGGGAAAAACGTCTTCGTGCATGTATGTATTCGAGAAAAAAATGTCGTATTTTAAATATATATTGTGATAATGTTCAAAGTTTTGGTAATTTATAATTCTATCATTCATCCATTTATTTCATATCCCTCTTTTAATTTAGTTAATACTTGTAGTTTTGACATATTTTTATTTATACTACTGTGTCCAAAAAGTAAGACCAATTTTCAATTTAAAATTCCGGGGCTTATGCAGTTTCAATTTTTTCTTCCTTTTGAGGTTGCTGGCAATGTCCTCGACATCTGTGGGAAACTTGATGTCAAAATACTGATTAGTGTTTGAGTTACGCTTGTCTATATGAGACACAAAAACTGATGAAAAAATGAAAAATGTCGAAAAATTGTTTGAAAACTGTTTGAAATGTCTGAATTAATTGAGCAAAGAACTTGCATTAAATTTTGTTTGCGGAAACGTATAGAAGATTTGCAAGTCATTCGAGTGACATTCTTATATCGGAAAAGAAATGTTTAAGAGTGATATAAACAGGCAGAGAACGCTTTGAAGATGAAGGCCCTCTAAAGTCGAAGCATGTCCACCTCAACCGACGAAGGTCACGTCCAAAAATTAAAGATTTGGTTAACTTGCAAACCATCGATTTAAAATTAGGAGACCTTGCTGATGATGTTGGAATTTCAAAAGGGATTGGTCTATACCACTTCTAAACATTTCTTTCAATATGATTTGCTAAACCGAATGCGCTGCACATCATTCTATACGTTTCCGCACTTTTACGAATATTCATTTTCCACAAACAAATTGAATGCAGTTCCTTGCTCAGTGAATTCAGACATTTCAAAAACCATCCTGAAATACCACATTTAGCGTCTCACAAAGCCAAGTGTAATTCAAACACTAATGAATATTTCGACTTGAAATTTCACACAGATGTGAAGAACAGTGCCAATAACCTAAAAAAAAGAAAAAAAAAATTAATTCCATATGCCGAGGGATTTAAATTGAAAATTGGCTTTACTTTTGGGCACAGTAGTATATATATATATATATAGTTCAGAAGAAAAACACTACGTATGACAAAAATTAAATTTTTTTTATTTTTATAATCTATTATGAATGCATGTAAAAGCAATAGATTTTCTATTTTAATAAAAAATAATTAAATATCTTAAAAAAAGATATTTTTGCCATATCCTCGGTTTATGCAGGAATATTTTTTGTGTTATATATTAATTTATATTAGGATAATATACTCAAATAATTAATTTAATTTTAATTTTGTTCATATTAATTTATGATGATTGAAATTTTTATAGAACTAATTTAAATTTATAGAACTAATTTAATTTATGTGGCATTCTCTTTTCTTCTTTTACAAAAATTAAAATCTTAACTTTACATTTTAAAACATTTGTTAGGATAGAAAAGGAAAGTTTATATGCTTATTAAAGACAAAAAAGTTCAGGTAGTGATAGAGTTTAGAACTATCAATTGGTACAATCTTTTTTGACACTGACAATTCAAACATAAATTAAGAATATCATACTTTAGCGCCATCTGATGAAAATCATATTTACTACCAGATATAATATTACTTCTCAATTACATTAGTTTTAGTTACAGTTTTTATTTATTAGAGGTAATTTCAAATAATTCCAGATAAAAAATTATCTATTATTATTAAGAAGTTAAACATGAAATTAAATTAATTCCTATTTATTCAAAATGTTTGCAAATATATTTTTAAATAAAACCTAATTTTTAAATTAGATTTATTATTAGTTTCCGCTAATAAAGATATAAATTTTTTCTTATTTTTTTTTTTAATACCGTCACAAGGTCTTCATTGTCCAAGAAATATTTAAATTGAAATTTAAACCCAAATAATATTAAGTTGGGTCATTTAGTTGATTTATTTTGCATAGATGGCAGCACGCTTCCAATCAGTTGAGATTCAAATTTTATTTTATCCCCGACCTTCATCAATGTTCTTCAACTTTGCTCTAGTGCGACAAAATTCAAACAAAATATCCATATAGAAAGCTATATCTTTTAATAACACATGAGATTATAATAATGTGTGGTCATGTTTTAAAAGGAGTATTCTATTTAACATTTTTAGACTTTTTGGTTGGACTTTCATTTTTTTGCTGAATAAGTAAATTAAAAATTATTCAGTAGTGGTTGCGAAAATCTTAATAATGCAAATAAAAAATGGAAGTAATCATCTGTAAAGATAGCAAAAAAATAATGAAAAAATCAGTAAAACGGGGAACGAATTGTTTCGAAAGGAAAAAATTTTTTGAAAAAATATTAGAAATTTCACTTAAACAAATAACAAAGATGCCAGTTTTATTAAGCATTCAGAATTTCAAACTAATTCATCAATCCTATGGCCACTGTTTTCAGTTTTACGTTAACTACATATTTATGTTAAAATTGTAAATATTTTTTTTCTTTTTTATTTGAATATGTTTGTTTGTTTTTTTTTTTTTCCGTATTGGTTTCGTATTGTTTTAAAAGTGTGTAAGGTAAAATTTATTTTATATGTTCTTTTAAATCTCAGATTATATTTTTATTATTTAAAATTTTTAATTTTTTTTAATTTGTATTAATTATTTTAATCATATACTTATAATCTATAAAAATTCTTCTTTTCAGATTTTTGTTTGTAAAGATGAAAAATTTCTAAATAATCAAAAAAATTTAACCAACATTACATCTTAAGTTACCTATTATAAAATTATAAAATGAGTAGGTTATTTAATAAGTATTCAGTAAAGGATATCTCTCCAAGGTTTTTATTTGTTTGTTTGTTTTTACCCTAAAATGCAGTTGTTATTTTTCCGTTAATAGAATTTATTGACATATACTCTAATAGAAATAGGAAATAATGTATATTAATTTTTTTTACTTGTTAACTTTCGTTTGACCTCTCATACTTAAAATTCTTTTAAGAGTTGCACAAATATCCTGAAAATTTATGTTTTTATATTACAGATTTATTTTACGTAATTAAAAAAAAAGCTTTTCTTACATTAATATGCCAGATTAAAAAAAAAAAAAAAAAAAAAAAAAACTTTTAAACTAATTATACAAAAATACATATATATATTACCAATTTCTTCTTATTTATATGGATCACTTAATAAAAAAATATCATTTTAATTAAAATTAAGAGTAGAATGTGTGAAAAATTACACACAAAAATCTGTTTTTGTATTTAAAAACAAAAAACAAATTACAAAAATATTTACTCTATTTGTGGCCCAATGATAACTCAGGCAGCTAACATGCAGTTTGAAGTCAACGGGCTAACGACTTCACAGTTCTCTGGGAGGCTTATGTTGAGTCAATGCATTAAAAAACTTGGAAGGTCGATGATAATTACAACGGCCAAGTTGATTGTTAGGGGTTGTTGGGATTAGTGCAATAATTAGAGCAGGATTAGTGGGATTAGTGCAATTAGTTGAGCGATAAGTCGCAAAATGTGGTAATCCAGATTTCTGTTTTGTTTGCAATTCACCTCACTTAGAATCGTACCCTTTTTTTTTTGCGCGCACTTTGGCGAAACGAATTTTTGACGCATATCCAGCGACCTATTTTCTGCGATTTTACCGTTATAACTTTTATGTATCTCTCATCGATGAGTCAGACCTCTTTTTTAAAAGGATTTTTTTTTAAGTATGACATGACGTATGCAGTAGTTATTCATTACGTATAACAGTTGTGCCTAAAACTCTTTTCGGAAGGCATCATTTATCAAATCAATGGATGTTATGTTCATGGCAAGCATTTAGTGAAGAGGTCATCCCCTCGATGTACAAGGGAGGAAAAATATATAATTATTAAAAAAGAACTAAGTACAAAATTTAGAGCACGCAAAATTTTCTACTGTTATATAGTATCTTTCAGACATTTTTTTATGGTATTGATATCTGAAAATCACACCCTTTTGTACAATTAGATGTTCATAAAAAATAACTATACAACTATTTTAAAAGCCCAGAAAACATTTTAATTTAGGTTATACAGAGGGTGTTCATTTCTGTAACAATTTTGAAAAAATATATTTTGAAAAAAGATTTTTTTATTTTCTAATTTGTTCAATCTGACAGCCCTTTTGTTCATCTATTGTATTACATATCCGTTTCCAAAAATAAAGACCTTTTCTTAAACTATCAAGAAGTTGATTTTTGTTTCACTCCTCACTACAATCTTCCAAAGTCCATCCAGTGTCAAAGATACCTCTTATAAAGATATTTTTTTAAAACCAAATACACAGTAATCCATGGGAGTCATGTCGAAGCACATGGATGAAAATGCATTTAAATGAAATAGCCTCAATTCCGGTATCATTTTTATTTTTTTTTTTCAAATAAAGAGCAGAACATTTAGGATATAGCTGGTAACTTTTTCTGATGGAACTTAACACAGTGAAGATTGTTTACATAAATTGATAGGATGTCTTCTTTGAAAATAGGTATTAAAATATATTCCTCCTTATATTCAGAGTTAATCTAGAAATGTTTTCTACTTTCCTATTTTAAATTTTATGTTATAAGGAGAATCCATTAACAATCATGATACCTTAGCTAAACTTTCCATTTTTCTCTGAACCAATGTTTTTGGTCTTCTCTCTCTTTTTTTTTCTGCAGTAAATAGGTCTTTTTTTTTTTTTAATTGTAATCAGATAAATATATTCAAGCTTCATCAATTGTAACTGCATGCTTTTCCATTTTTTTCCCTGCCAAGTAATTTTCATAGCTCTCTAGGTCTTAGTGTCAAAGAGTGAGTCCTGTCAGTGCCATAGATGTTTGTAATAGATGCACTACGATTCGGCATCCCCCTTTAAACCGTAGTTCCCTGTCTAATATGACTGTAGAGCATTGGGCTGACAACCCTACCAGTAAAGAGTGAAAGCATCTCCTGTCTCGAAATCTGCAGTAGGTAGACGGCCTTGGCCAACCATGGTGCTGTTGCTCCCAATGCCGAAGAAGAAGTAATTTTCATACAAAAATCAGCACGTTAAGCAACATGTTTTGGCATTAGCCGGTGAACATCGTTGTTTTTTTTTTTTTAATAATAGCTTTAAATTATATTTTTTATACTTTTTGTTTAAAGTTCCAAAGAGATGTTTAATTTGTGATAGTTCTTTTTGAGGAATAGGATTTTTGAAAGATTAGTTGCGACTTAAGATATATAAGAGGTGTATGTTTTTTTCCCCTATGCAAATGAAATCCTTTTACTAATCTTTCTTTTTTATTAATTATGTCATTTATTTCACGTGCAGAAATATTAAAATTATGTCTTTCACGTCTTTTTCAAAAATCGAATATTATTTCTCTTTGTAAGAGGTAAAAATATAAACATCAATTCTTTGTTTATTTTTCAACGACATTTTAAAGCAAAAAATAATTGTAATAATGCAGACATTAATTAAATCTATTCGCTGTGATGCCATTTAATTTCTTTCTTTTAAACATTTAAATTTAATTCATGGGGAAATTCAAAATTCATTTTGTTTTCAACGTTTGATACAACGTTTTCAACGATCTTGTTTTCAATGTTTTTTGAACGTCCTCTGTAAAATAGTATGCAGATATTTAGCAGTTTCAATGTTACTAAGAGTGGGTTTGGTTCGTCGCTCTACGATCGTTTTGTGCACACATTAGGCTAATTAGACAGGGACCTACAGTTTAATGTGGATTCCAAGCCAATGACAAACATCCATGCTATCGCCAGGTTTCCGAATCTGAAGCCTGTGATACCAAAGGGCATAGCGCTATCCAATTGGACATCATGCCACGAAACAAGCGGGTGAATACTACATTATACTCACAAAAAGAAAAGTTTAGTTTGTCGCTGTACAGTCATTTTTTGCCCTTTTAGGCTAATTAGACAGAAACCTACAGTTTAACGTAGATTCCGAACCACTCACAAGCATCCATGCTACCGCCAGGATTTGAACCTAAAGCTGTGGTACCAAAGGTGTGAGCGCTAACCAATTGACTATCAGACTGCCAGGAAGGCAAAAGAGAGAGGATATCCTTTTCTGGTGGGATTTTTAAAAGAAAAAGGATAATGGGTTCACAAATGTGAAACATGTTAGAAAAACATCGTCGCAGCCCCTAATAACAATGGAGCATGTTTATAAAATAATCATCTGCCTACCATTTTCAATAGACTTACAAGTAATTAAACTGATGAAAATCAAATTATTTAACTCATCCGTTCTCGGAGAAATTCTGATTCAACTCCGCTGATTCTCTAATTGGTGCTTTTGCGTGCTTTTTACGCAAATTAAAAAAAAACAAAAACATTTTTGGCTTTTTATACATATTTTATTTCGGTATAAGCATCTCTTGTACACATTAAAAATTTTGAGAAGCATATTTGAAGAATTTAAAGTAACAATACTTCCATTTCCTTGCACACCATGCTTGGATGGCGTCCATCTTCTGCATAATCTTTACTTAATATTATGCATCCAGCATCATTCGTTATGTAAAATCTTCAACAACTTTTTTTTTTTTTATTTCTTTTAGTTTTGTTAGCGAAAGGGTCGCTCCGAACGAATGAATGGCACCCAGTAGGTCAAGTGGGACAGAGATCTGACGTCACCGTGACATCACGGTAGGAGCTTCTGCCATTTTTCACTTTCGTAAAACATTCCTGCGTAGTATTTTAAGCTCGTTGCCCACTTGGACACCTTCCAAAGGGATGAACTTTTCTCTGCAGTGGAAGTCTCTGCCGTTTAATTGTCTCTCTATCCTTCGGTGGAAATGTTACCCCTAAACGAACTTGAGTTTTCGCATATTGCGCAACCGCTCTTATGCAATTGCGACAAATCAATTCCAAGAGGAGGATTTGCAACAGCTGTTTTCAGTTTAAATGTTGGGGTTAGCTTATTTCCGTAACTAGTTTGTGTTAACAACACACTGACCTGGAAAAGGGAAAACGAAATAGTTTACTTTTATATTCAGATTCATTATTCTTATTCTATTATTAAATACAAACTACTATAGTTTGGTTTGGTCATATTGTGAACACTTTAGGCTAATTAGACCGCGACCTACATTTTAACGTGGTTTCCGAACCACCAACAAACATCCATGCCACCGCCGGTGGGATTCGAACCTGAAGCCTGTGGTACCAAAAGCCAGAGCTCTGGCCAGTTGTCCCTCAGGCCGCTTCAAACTACTATTAGTACAAATTAACATTAATAACCAAATAATTTATATTTTTAACTGACAGCAAATCGGATTTGTGTTTTAATGTACGGTTGATAGATTCAGTATAATATTTTGGTTTAGTGAGGATTTTTTTAAAGACCACGGTCACACTTTCAGTCATTATTTATTTAACAACTTTTTACTATTCTAAAGTGATCTATTTGCTCTACTAGAAACAATGTGGTAGCGTGCGCTGCTAATGTGCAAGAAGGCACTTGTGGTGTACTTTGCAATCACTACTTTCAGAAATGATGAGACTCGATGGCGATTTAAATAGCGTTTAAAAGCATCACAAATTGACAATGAGATTGCTTTATAGGAGTTTTGTAAATTTTCTCCTATACGACAACCAAATACGGAACAGTTAACTTTAAAAAGTATTGCCGGAAAGCGATATTTTCCTTTTCAACATCGGCTTGTGTATTGTTCATGTAATATGTAAATGAAACATGAAGTTCACCGATGAACATCAAAAAAGAAAAGAAAAGAAAAATCTATATCTAACAAAATTCAAACTTCCAAATTTGAATGATACTGAGTTCAAAAACTTATAATCTTTCTTCTGCGTTCTTTGGGAATATAGATAAATTCAAATATTTTTTGAGAATGTAAACAAATCAAAACATCTATGTCTACAATCAGTATATCTATGTAAAATATTTTAATTTATTTTATCTTTTGGATTTATCTTTTCCCAATAACTAATTTGTTATATCGAATTTATATATCTTTATATTGTCTTTTTTCCGCATAAGTAATTAGTATATTGAATACTTATTATAAATATATTTCATTAAATATTTTCTCTAAAATTCGCTTAAAAGATTAGAAATATCATGCTATTAGTATTTCACTGCAGTATTGTTAATTAAAGACAATTCAATGGAGTCACAAAAGCAACTTATATTCCTCATAAGATGCCACCGAAACACTCGTATAAAATAATGAGTGGAGGAGATTGCCTTATGATAGGATTTTGGAGAGTAATTGACTCCTATTTGGATGCGTGAAGGAGAAAACTTGGAAAATTCCCACCAGGCAACATAACTGCTGATGCCTGACTTTACGCACGTTTTCATAATCCTATCGAGTCTCCTCGTTTCGAAAAAGAGTGACTGCAACTGACTTTCATTTCTTCAGTGGATTCGAGCCATAGATTAAATCCTTCAAGTTCTACTTTATTTGTCGAGCTTTGAACCTGCATCCTCTGATTCGAGATTCTAACGTACTATTCCCAGGCTACTGCGGTGCCCGACTCTGGGGTCATTAGCAACGTACTCAGTTAGGGTACAGGATGGCTGAGGTTCGAATCCGCTGGTGGCATGGTTATAGCCACTGCTTTCAGAAACGAGAAGAATCGATGGCGATTGTTACAATGTCTCGCATAGATAGTCTGGCTGCCTGGTGGAAGTTTTCCGAGTTTTCCGCCTACGAAACGTAAATGCTTTGCAGTTATCCCTAAAATTCCTCCCGGGCAGCATTGTCCTCCCCCTTCACTCATCAGTGGGTTGTTCGTGGTATACACGAGGCCCACCGATATTCCACTCACCTAACTGGTAGGTGTCTACATTGCCCTAGGTACGGGGATGGGGGTGTAGAGAAAAGGAAAGAAAAGCCTACTGCTGCCCTGCAGAATATTATATAATATTATCCTCTTTTGAATCATTAATTCATGCATTGGATTTAAAACTGTTCTTCTTTTTTAAATCATTTACATAGAAGACGATACTTTTTTCCTGTGAAGCCATCTGCAACAAAGTTATCATCGAATAATTGCGAGAAAAAGATAGATGATGGCGTAGAGGTTTTGTAACCTTCGGATCCAATTGAAGCTGTAATGCGGGGACAATAGGAAATTTCGGCATCGTGTTGAATCCATAAAAATTAGGGTAGAGGAAGAAAAGTGAAAATAGAGTTGTTGTAGATGACTAAGGTTTTCTTTTTAAATATATTCTGTGTTTTAAACAGTTTTCAATCCACAATTTGTACTTTTGGGTTTACAGATGATTTTAAATATAGAAATTAATTTTCACCATTGTCAACTTCTTTTATAAATAGTATTTTTAACAGTATTTGGCGTGGGTGTGTGAATGTTAATAATTGTAATTTCTTAAACTGTATTTAAGAATATTAACCCTTTCAAACACTTGATTTCTTTTTAAATAATTTAAATTTAATTAATAATTAAATTTAAATAATTAATAATAATAATTAAATTTAATAATTTTTTCACAAAATGTAATAATTTTTCACATATAATTTAAAATAGGAAAAATCTAACTGTAAATAAATGATTTTCCTATTTATTTAAATAGGAAAAATCTAACTGTAAAATAATTAACTTAATATTTTTAACGTCAATATTGTTTTTAAAGTACATAGGTTTCTAATGCTCAAGTCCTATTATAAATTGTTTTAACCAGAGTTAATTTTCTTTGATCAGTTTTTTTTTTTTCCATCAATTGAAATATTTCATTTTCAAAATGCCGTGTAAGCTTCCATATTGTTATTCAAATATTTATTTATTTATTCAAATGCTTTCATTTTTCTTTTGTGGTGTTTTTTGCTTTATCAATTTCATGGCATTGATGTCAAATATCTATTTGTGTAAAGGAATAAAGTCTCTTATAGCCTCAATTAAACATTAGAATTGCACATATACTTCTGAATTTTAAGTTTTATATTTGAATAATGAATACCCTGTCTTCAAACAAATTTATATGAAAAATAACTACTCAATGACTGACGAAATAAATTTTTTTTTACCTGAAAATAATTAATGTAGATTTTAAGAAAAAATGTTTGAAGCGTAATTATAGAGGTGAAATCTTTTTTTAGTCCGTCAATGTCTATTTTATTCTTGAGTAAATAAATGTATAATATTTTCATTCAAAACATTAGTTTTAAACATATCATGAAAAAAAATGTTTTATTATTCTTTGAATTATTATTTTCTTGATTGATGTTCTCTCATTTATCCCTTGGTTTATTGTTGTATTGTTATTTTAGCTTGTGAAATTCACTAAAATAATATATCAGAATGCATTATTATAACTCCAAATTGTAAATTTATATTTCTTAAATTGAAAAATTGCTGAAACTGTCTTTTTCTTTAAACATATATTGAGCAGCAATATATATATATATATATATATATATATATATATATATATATATATATAGAATATAGCATATATATATATATATATATATATATATATATATATATATATATATATAAGTATATATATATATACACTCAAGAGCCAAAACATTATGACCACCTGTCAATAACCAGTTGGCCCACCTTTGGCGCGCAACACAACTTCAACCCGCCTTGGCATGGATTAATACCACCACTTAATACCAGTTAAATACCACTTCCACCTGATTAGAAAATCACGTGCCTTCCACGTCATCCAGGCGAGTTCATTGCAAAATGGTCATAATGTTTTGCTCTTGAGTCATAATGTTTTGGCTCTTGATGTATATATATGTGTGTGTGTGTGTGTGTATATATGTGTGTGTGTGTGTGTGTGTGTGTGTGTGTGTGTGTGTGTGTGTATATGTGTGTGTGTGTAAAATATATAAATGTACTTGCTATATTACAAACATTTCAGTATTTTCATTCTAATTATATATATATTTATTATCATCATTTATTATCATTGTCATAGCAATTATTATCATTTCCTGAATTCCATGAAATGTACTGTATTTTATTTATTTTTTATTTACTGTAAATAAAATGTTAAATTATTTTCTGTATAAATAATTCATGCTGCATTGTAGTCAAGTTTTGAAAAAGTCATAACTATATGTGCTTTTAACACAAAAAAACATGAAAATTCCCTTAGCTTATTGTTTAAAATTGTAGTCGTAGAAAGTCTTCTATTAAAAGTGTTCATACAAAGTCCATAATAATCCATTTATTTCTTGATTGGATTTTTCATAAATTATTCACGACCTATTGTCTTTCAACGTATAAAATTCATTCTAATAAGATACAGAATGAATTGCTATTCAACATTTATGTGAAGAAAAATTCAAAATAGATTTGCACAGATACTTGTTATTAATGAGTATTATTAAAGGTAATATACATTTAAACTAGTTTGAAAATGTATTCATCAACTTGAAGTGCTTAAATATATATCAAATTTCTTTTTATTTATCAAATGAATTCTTAAAGCTTTGAAATTTATTTTCGTTATATTTCAAGAAATCGTCAAATAAATTTCTGGCAATGAATATTTGTATGCGTTTTCTAGAATAATAGCCATCAATTTTTTAAACTATAATCGAAATAAATCTATGCTAACCTGAGCCCAAAATGTAGTTAACATCAATATGATACTTCTTATGTAATTATTTTTCATATGATCATTGATACAATGGATGAAAGATCAATTTTAGAGATAGAAATGTATTGTTTAATAAACAGAAGACATATTTGTAACAATTTGTTGGATTTTAAAAGCATTCATAACTAAGAAGTCATATAATCATAATGTTTCTATGTTTTGTATTATCATACAATCATATAATCCTGAAGGGGGTCGTAAATGAAGGATAAGCGGCACCGCATGAAAAGAGGAAAAAACGAAAAAAGATATTGCACGACGAATGCACTGCAGATAAAAGCAACTTAAATTAATTAGCACAAAAAAATTTAAAAACTTTTGATAGAACACAAATTTTGCATGTCAAGAATTTTATAAATATAAATATTTTTTTCTAATTGATAAGAAGTTATATGTATCCGTGAAATAAAGAATGAAATTAGTTGAAGTGTAAAATGTAATTGGTAAGAAGTTATATGCATTCGTGAAATAATGAAGGAATTTTATTAGTTGAAGTGTAAAATGTACTTTTTTTATAGCTTAGACTAGGTCTTTTCTATAGAAATGATTACTAACTACTCTCTATAAAAGCCTAAAAACAAAAATATGATTTAAATAACAATTCTTTGAAGATTATGCTTTGCTGGATAAAACCGTACAGGGTTATATACTAAATGTTTTATTAGAGGAAAAGAGAAAAATAAGAACAGTTGGAAATACAAGCTGGGAAGATAAAATTGATGTCAGATAAATCTCATTTTGAAGCCTCTGTAAGGGTTACTGTTTAATCTAGTATCTGAAATTTATAGAGGAAGAGGTGATAGATTTATAAGAGCAGGTCCATTTTTCCTGCTAAAAATCGGAGAGAGGGGAGTTTCGATTGTTAATTATTAACGTCTGTATAGACAATTATATTATCGAAACTAGTTCAGAGTCAATGAACAAAAACTAATTACAATTAAAGATGGTTTGGTTTGTCGCTCTACGGTCATCTTATGCAGACTTTGGGCTGAACATACCGGGACCTACAATTTAATGTGGATTCCGACACACTAGCAAACATCTATGCCACCCCCAGGATTCGAACCTGAAGCCTGGGATACCAAAAGCTAGAGCATTAGCCACTTGACCACCAGTCCGCCTTACAATTAACTAAGTAGCAAATATAAAAAAATAAATAAATAAAATTTAAAAAAATCCATCTGGTCAATTGCAGCAGCTGAAATTGTTTAACTGTTTCTCTCCTGTCATTAGTTAATTTAAAGAACTGATTTTATCATTTATGTTGTTGTTGTTGTTGTTGTTGTTGCTGTTTCTTATCCCACTTGGCTGGCCAAGCCCACGAGCCCATACGTATTCATGATTGAAGGGGAAGGCAGCAGCTTCTGTTGTGATGGAGCACCCGTGGGTAGAAGTCTGACTTTGGCTCCGTGACGCTCTTACAGTCATAGGAGACCGGGACCTACGGCTTAAAGTGGATTCCGAACCACTACACAAACATCCATGGCACCGCCGGGATACGAACCCGAAAGTTATTATTTATTACTCACTTAAACTGATCCGGTAAACTTCATCAACGGATGAAGGATATTTCATAAAATAGCTATTTTATAAATAAAAATAGCTAATAATATTATGAAATAGATTAACGATACAAGTTTTTGACACACTAAATTGTATAAGCAACTTTGTTTCAGCTGCTACTCAAACTTTGATACTTTTAATACAGCTGTCTACTAAGTAACTATTTCTACTAATACAAATGCATTCATTGAAGAGGACAAGACCACTTAATCCTTTGCCTCGTCCCCCATAACACACGTCAAAAATTACGTCACATCGTGACGTCCTCAAAAAATGACGCCATCGATTTGCGCCGTGGTAACTAAGGGCAACACATTTTGTGCAGACGGTCTTCTGTTACCAGGCGAGAGGTTTTTGTGCTTCTCAGCAGATGCTATTTTTAGGCAATCCTTCTGTCTTCTGCAGAGAACACTGCCTCCGACAAAAGAGAAATCACTTGAATCGCTTCCAGTGTTTAATCGGGCTAGTGGGTATACTTTTTTTATTATTCAGTTTTTATTAAATATTTCTTTTTTAGGTTAAGGTTTCGACAATTGGAAAAGAAGGTCAAAGTGATTTAAAAAAAAAAAAAACTCTTTCATTTCAGAATATATATATATGTGTGTGTGTGTATCTTTCATGTCTGAATTACAATCAATTTTAATTAATTTAGCTCGAAGTTTCAAATTGTCTTACTAAAAATTGTATAAATAGCTTGCATTTTAAAAATGTAATATAGGTATTTAAGGTAATTTTTTTTCTTATTATGATCAGTTCATCAATTGTGAAAAAATTGTTTAATTTTTTTTTTTTAATGGAAGTCTGAATAAAATAAATAAAAATATTATGTTTTAATGGGCCGCAATGCATTGGATAAAAACGTTTAATTTCCCGTCTTAATTAACATTTTAAAAAAAAATTTATATTGTCTTGAAATAAATAAAGACAAAATATTATTTCAAATTGTGAAATAATATTAATTGTTTCACAATTTACGAGACATTTTATTTCGTTCCTTATCTTATTTATGACTGCGAACGCGACTCATATTTTATGCTTATTACTTATTAATATAACTTTCTTATAAATTACTTATCTTCACTTTGAAATTCATTACACTACGAAGCTAGCAAAGTCAATTTAAAAAATAAAGTTATAATTATATAAATATATTAATATATTATGCCATACTTTCACTATATATGTGTGTGTGAGTTTGTCCTCATTTTTTATTTAAAATTAAATAACAAAGTTTAAAGAGTCGTTGTATACTTCTAAATCACTTTAGTTTTAATTGGACCTGATGGCCGCGTGTCTAGTGCTCTGGTCCACGGTGCCACAGGTTTCAGATTCGAGTCCGGGTGTCATGGATGTTAGTAGTGGTTCGGAATCCACTTTCAAATGTAGATCTCAATCTAATATGATTTGGAGCCCGATGACGGATTGGCTAGAGCTTTGGCCCTCTGTACCACAGGTTTCGGGTTCAAATCTCAGCTGTGCCATGGATGTTTGTAGTGGTTCGGAATCCACTTTAAGCCGTAGGTCCCGGTCTCATATGATCATAGAGCGTCACAGAACCCTATCAGACTTCTCACCCGCATCATTCTCAAACTGTAAAAGGGACAACTCAACTCTAGGCACTGTGATGTAATTTGGTGTAGTAGTCGTCTAATATGAAGTAGAGGGTTGAGCGTAGGGCTGACAACCTTACCCCATAAAAAAGAAAATATCACCTGTCTCGAAATCTGCCAGTAGGCGAACAGCCTTGGCCCACCATATGGCTGTTGCACCAATGAAGACGATAATTTTAATTTTTTTTTTTTTTTATTTTGATGTATTTCGATTAATTTATCAATATCTTAATCAAAAATAACTATACAAGAATTTAATTTAATTTATTTTTAGTTATAATGAAAGTCTCAAACACATTTTATGAATCTTAAATTTATCTGTCCATTTATTAGAGAGTTTTTGCATATCGTACGTTAGTTACCGTAGGACGTCCGTTAGCTTTTTCTCCCTACCGCATGCTCATAGGAAATATAATTTTCCTATGAGCATGCGCGCTAGGGAAAAAAGCTAACGGACATCCTACGGTAACTAACGTAAGGTATGCAAAAACTCTCTATTATCTGTTTATTTATTTGGCATTTTAAAGCCCTCGTTTACGATTGGAATTTGAAAAATATATTTACAACACTAAATACTTTTTGAAGATGCCATTGATTTTAAAAAAGACATGTTCAGATATTTAGCCTTTTGCACTTTTAAAAAATGACTAACATTATGATATGTCTTATGCAAAAAGAAATTTAAATCTAAATATGCATAATTACTACTCAAAAGGAGGGAGTTTTAATAACTGACTCTACTAGGGAGTTTTAATAACTGAAAAATGAATCTTTAAAACATTTTTTTCCGCATATATTATAAAGATGAAAATGACTTGAAAGTAGTTTGTAAGATCAATTTTCTAATAAAAAAACACATAAAATGAATGAATACGAAAAAGATCCTTTTTAATACCTGTTTTAAATGCTTTTTAATGAAAATTTGATTTTATTATTTTTTAATTTTATCTTTAAATTATAGAATAGCTTAGTTATTATGTTTTAAAGCCATTAGTACAAAATGTTATGAAATTGGTTATTATATTTAATGCTTTAAATTATTATTGTAAGATTCAATAAATATTTGTGTAAAAAGAATTTTAAAGTTTTAAGAGTGATTTTATATCAAAAAAAAATATTTTTAAATATGTTTTGTATTTAATATATATTAATAACATCATTTTAGCAAATATTTTTACATTGCTTAAAAACATTTTCTAAAAGTATAAACAAAATTAAATTTTAAAAGCCTTCTTACAACAGTTTAATGCCAAATCGTTACTGTTCGTGTTGTCTCTACGTCAAAAGAAAAAAATATGTTTTTTTATTTGGAAATGACCATTGAATTCCTGGAATACAGAATATTGAAACCCTATTTTATATATATTTGTAAAATACATAATAACTCATTTGTAATATCGCTAAATTGTATTTATATTTCATCCAAAATCCATTGCATCATGGATTCTAAACCAAGGATCTTCGCTTGATTCAAGGATTCTGTGAGGGGGAAAAGAGGGCAAAAAGCATGGAATAAAGGAAAAAAAAAAATTATTATGTTTTCACTGTCTTCTAACAGAATCTAAATCCAATTATAAATCAATATTAAATTGGCAATAGAAATAACAGATTTTCTTTTGTCACATAAAAATTTTAATAGAGATAAACAGCAATAGCATTTCTATTAATACATTTTTAATAACAAGCCATCTGCGCCACGTTGGCATTTTTGATAGCCAAATTTCCCGCTCTGTGGGAAAGAAGAAATCATGGACAGACACCCTACCCTCACCGGTCTTGCATGAGGACTCCGAGGTGAAAAAGATATTGGAGCGCTAGAACTTTGCTGTTGAGACATTGACTGTTTTCTCTTACTGTTTTGTTTTCTTATGTGTGTTTTAAGCTGTTTTTCGATCTCGTAAGAGTTTGTCAATTTCTCTTACCATTGGAAATAAAATAAAAATATTTCTAGTTTATTTAATTGTCATCATAATCAATGTGGAAAATTCATAAGCCCAAACATAAAATAATATAAGTCTTTAAATTTGAAATTAATATATTGTTAATTATAATAATATTATAACTTGCTTTACTCAATTCTTCTTAAAGATGAATTTAATTACTTCAGTTTTAATAAAAAAAAATTACATATCTTTTAACAAAACTATAGTAAATATAAAATAAAATTACTGTATAAACTAACTACCCTTTATAATTATAACTTCCATTGTAATAAAATATAAACTATCATAATAATGAAGAAATAATATTGAAGGAACAATTATTTTATGTCTTTTTCAAAAAAAGTTGTTATGTCATTAATTGTGTATTAAAAAAATCTTTTTTTTTTTCCATTGTTTCCTAGTATTTCCATAAAATGGACCAGTAAATTTCCCATGTAATAAAACTATTGTATAAATTAACTACCCTACATAATTATAACTTACGTATATACTAAAATATAAACTACCACAATAATAAAGAAATCATTTTGAAAGAACAATTATTTTATGTCTTTTTCAAAATAGGCATTATGTCATTAAGTGTGTATTAAAAAAATTTTTTTCATTGTTTCTAGATATTTCCGTAAGATGGACCAGTAAATTTCCCATGTAATAAAACTACTTTATAAACTAACTAACCTATATAATTATAACTTACGTATATAATAAATATAAACTGCCACAATAATAAAAAAAAAAAATCACTTTGAAGGAACAATTATTCTATGTCTTTTTCAAAAAAAAGTCATTATGTCATTAATTGTGCATTAAAAAAAAATTTTTTTCAATGTTGCCGGATATTACCGTAAGAAGGATCAGTAAATTTCCCATGTGATAATGCTAATGAAAAATTAATTAAAAGAGGTTTTTTTTTTTTTGTTCATGGCTGATGAAAAAAAAATGAAGTGAATAAACAGAGACATATATCACAAGATATTTTATTTGCACCGTGTTTCTGAGAAACACGTAACGCGAAAAATGTCGGTTACATGGTTCGAAGCAGAAATCAAAGTGCAAACTTTTCTCATCTAAGAAACAATATACACCTAGAACAACATAACATGACGACGCCCGATCCTGACAGCGCAAATGTGCGGGGTCTTGTTTCTGCCTAAACTGAAAGAGAAATAGTTATTATTTTGTCCTTTTTCGTTCGCTTGTGTTCGTTCACAGAATGCGTCTTCTGGGGGGATTGTCCTTGAGAAGTTTCAACAAAATTCAATTAAAACTTTCTATGGTTATGTGTTGTCGAGAAGCAAAAAATGCTAACTTTTAATTTGGGATAGTAAACTGTTTTGGTTTTTTTTGGAAATATTTATCTGTAAACTTCTTTAAAAAAGGTACTCGGAAATTAAAGTTCTATTCTAGTAAGCATTCCTAACTTTTTCTCCCTGATCTTAAAAAGCAACAACCTCGACCGACTCAAATTAGAAAGAGAAAAAAAAAAAACTTCCGTTTTTTTTAAGTGTTCCCGGTATTGAAAACCTATATTTTTTATAGAATTTAAATTTTTTTTTTTTTTTAGTTATTTTCTTTGTTTATTTTCAAAGAACCTAAAGGTGATTAAATTTAATTAAATTTAGACAAGAAAATTCCTAATTTCATCATACAAGACTAATACGAAG
The DNA here is from genome assembly GCA_021605095.1 of Caerostris extrusa. Lineage (NCBI taxonomy): Eukaryota > Metazoa > Arthropoda > Arachnida > Araneae > Araneidae > Caerostris > Caerostris extrusa. The sequence goes on along the minus strand of BPLR01020331.1, from coordinate 11,525 downwards.
GCACCTCCGGTGCCTCTGATGATGTTGGAAAGGGCTCCCTTGAAGAAGGCACCGCTTCCTTCAGACTTGGCGATCTTCACCCAGCAATCCAGTGTGTTCTTGTACAGAATGTCAGCCTTGGCCCGACCGCTCTGCATCATCATACGCCTTCTGACGGTGTCGAAGGGATAGGAGATGATACCAGAGATGACAGTGACGGTCTGGGCGATCATCCAGGAAACAACTAAGGGGGTGTTCTTGGGATCGGTGGTAAGCATGCCTTTGGTTGTGTCGTAAAATCCGAAATAAGCTGCTCTGTAGATGATGATACCCTGGACAGAGACGCTGAAGCCTCTGTACAGACCAAAGATTCCATCGGATTTAAAGATCTTTCCCAGGCAGTTGACGAGTCCGGTAAACTCCCTATTCTGAGGACCTTTGCCGACATCAGCGGCCAGTCGGGTCCTAGCAAAGTCCAAGGGGTACACGAAGCAGAGGGAGGTGGCACCGGCGGCCCCACCGGAGGCCAGGTTGCCCAAGAAGTATCTCCAGAACTGCGTTCTTTTGTCGACGCCCCCGAGGAAGACCTGCTTGTACTTGTCCTTGAAGGCAAAGTTGAGAGCCTGGGTGGGGAAATATCGGATGACGTTGGCTAAGTTACCACGCCAGAAACTGAGGAGACCTTGTTCTTTGGGGATGCGGACGAAGCAATCAACGATACCTGGAAAAAAAAAAAGAAAAAAAAAAAATGATAAAATTCCCGTTGTAATTATTATTGTCAATTAATTCAATTGCTTCTATTAGCTCACACTCTCCCTATATATATCTTGTTCAAATTTTCAATCGTTCATAAAATACTTTTTATTCCTCCACCAAGTTCGAATACAGTTTTTTTTAACTTGTAGTGGATGACACTTGATGTTAATACAATTTTTTTCAAATATTAATTCAGCAATTAAATTTAATTAATTAATTAAATTTTTTTTTAGATTTAAGTTGCATATATCTACCAATAGATAGCGCTAGATAAACTTTAAAAAAATGAATGAAAATTATTTATAAAGGACTTTCTGCAATATAGTGAAAAAAAAAAAGTAGGAATTCACTTTAAAATTTTTTTTGTATATTACTTGTTTATTTTTATAATCGACAACAAAAATCTTTGATATTAATGAACACAGTTAAACTTCTGAGCGATAATACTAATGTTCTCAGTACCTAGAACCAACTGGTAGCTAAATCTCTGGGCTTCTGAACTGAGAAATCAAAACCCAACTAAAAATCAAACTGGAAGTTTCCATCTCAAACTGAGGTATTGTAAGTTATAAGCCAGAAAATCTTTTCATTGGCTTGAGAGGTTTAGTTTGTCGCTCTATGGTCATTTTGTGCACATTTTAGGCTAATTATACCGGGATCTACAGTTTAACGTAGATTCCGAACCACCAACAAACATCCATGCCACTGTGGTACCAACGGCCAGAGTGCTAGCTAATTGGCCATCAGGCCACTATTGGCTTGAGAAGAAGACAAAAAAAGTCTTTTCATTGGGCTCTGCCTTCATCTTGTGGCTCCTCCTGGATGAGTTTATTTTAAATAGTAATAAGACTAATGTAGGTGTTGATCTCTGTTTTCATCCAGAATAATGTTGAACGTTGAATCAATTTGCTACAAATCTGCCGCATCAACGGTGAATGAATAAGTGAAATGCGGCATAAGACGTGCTAATTTCATGGGTAAGTTTAAATTAGTAGAGTTCAATCCATCCACGATTTTCCAAAGCATTACAAATAGAAAAAGAGAAAGAGAAAAATTTTAAGAATTCTTAAATTTGCAGTTTTTATAATAAGAAAATTTCTATGAGACTAAATACGTACAAAATTGTATGAATAGATTAACATTCTTTGCTATAAGTAATAAAAGGTAATGTTTCATTAAAATAATGAAAATTAAAATAGTTTTAAATTCCAGTATTAGTAAGGAACAATATTAAATACGAATACTTCTTTTAAAACACTGTCATTTAGTAGTCAAACAAAATACAATTTGGTACAAAAAAATACATAAATTATTAACAAAAATAATACATTGCATATTTCACTGTTTGTGACTCAAAATGGCCGACAATGCAATATTTACATATTGCTGTGTGAAAACAGACATACGAATCCACAAAAATCGAGGAATTTTAGTTAATCATTATGAGAATATAAATTTAAACATATGGGGGGAATAGTGGGAATCTTCAATTTCAAGGCATGAAGATTGCCTTTTTTTAAAAAATAATTTAAATATAAGCAGCTTTGCCATTTTTATTACAAATTAATATAACATTTTCTTATTTTGATAGTGTCTTTTAACACATAGAATTGAAGTTTAGCTATTTTTAATAACTGAAATTTGACTTTCATATTTGATTTCAGATATCTTCTAAATTTCAGTTTATTTTTTTTTATTGTTGTGTACTAAAATTTTGGAAAATTTAATTTCATTTAAGAAAAATTTTAAAATTGGGAAGATATCATTTTGTGTGTGTAAATATCAGCTTAAATGCTGCCGAGTTCCTCTGAAAATATATATATATATATATATAACAATATATTACTGTGCATAGTAAGGCCATGTGTCCCATCCACTCTTTTGTATACCAACAGCCCAATAAAGATGAAGGGAAAATTTGGATCTTTAGCTTTAGCACAAATATTAACACATTAATCGACTAACCATTAAAATAATTTGTTAGCTCAGTAGATTGTCAATTAAAAACACGGTAGAATTTCAATAATTTGATTTCAGGTGTTCAATAAATGCGGTATTTTCACCGGTTTTACAAATAGACCTTTAGGAAATTTTGTTTGAAATCACGGTTTGATTAAATGGTTTTACTTCGGGGGGTATGGTAAATCTTGTTACATAATAAAATACACTGTTCGTACCATTATGTTGTAGAATTCATAGAAACAATGCAATATATCTGTGAGGGGGTAAAGAAGACACATATCGCTTTCTTTAGGTATTATTTGGCGATGAAAAAAAAAGTCGCCAAATCCCAATGGCCCCTTTTCTGTATATTTGGCCGATATTAATGTAAAGGAACGCTAGTGGAACTCAAATGGAGAAAGGAAATGAAGGAAAAATTATTTTGCGTGCATTATAGAGATCCTTTCACTACGTGGATCACCAATCTGATTCTTTACTACTAGTTGTTCTATTTTTGAAAAACTTGTGAAAGAATGTTGGAAGATATAGGATTTTTATGAAAAATAAACAAAACTAAATTGATTTTTTGGGGAGTAGGAGTACCATTAAATATTGCCAGTTTGTAGGTATTGCAATATAATTTGCCTGCTCTGCATTTTTCTGTTAAAATGGATTTTAATATATTTTTGGATATGCAAAGATTTTAGTATATTTTTGGAAAATAGTAATAATAAATAGTATAAATACGCACTGAAAAATAAAATTTTTAAAACAGAAACATTTTTTTAAATTTTATCTCGAAAATTATTTGAAAATGCTACTTTTCGACAGAGAATTAAAATTAAATACAGCTAATTTATTTAAATGAAACTCTTGCTTTTTCATTTATTTTTTATTTACTAAATTAATATGGTTTATGCTATTTTTTTGAGTAGCCTAACTATTCATAAGCAAATAGTTTTAACTAAAATTTAAGATACGTTAATGAGGTAGAAAATATTCGATTGGTTCATATTTTAATAATCATAAAAAAAAAAATTCATAAAATATTATTTTTTAAAAATTCCCTGCCAATTAGATTTTTTAAGTTTATAAATGATTTATGTCCCTCAATAGTAATATAATACAGAAACAATTAGTTACTTCTGTTTACATATAGCAAAGTAATGGTTGGTTAATCTATAAAATTATCTCTGTAAAGGAATATAGAAGATTGTAAATCGATAAATTAATTTTAAAGATTTTTTTAATAGTAAAATTTTTAGATGATAATTAAAATTAAGAAATTTACTCCGATAATAAAAATTAAGATATTTTACTACTTTTATAAATTGATTTTGATTGAAAATTTTTGATTAATTAATCATTTTAAAACAAAAACTTTATTATGATCATCATTAATGCAGTCCATCTGAATAAATTATTTTTTAAAAAATTAACTTATTTATCTGAAAATTTATCAATTCTTATTAATTTATTCGGCATACAAATGATTTTAGCATTTTTAAATTCCATTACCATGGCAACGGCATTAAAAGTATCACTTCATTAAATTGTTGGAAGTTAATCAAGATTCTTGTTCGATATGTTCAGCCAATTTTCCAAAATCTATGTGAAAAATATAAATAAATAAAAGTCAAATAATTGATAATCTACTTTATACGACTTCAAAAAAAAAAAAAATTCTAAAGATATCTTTTTTTTTCTATTTATTAAACTAATTTCAGCTTTTCGAATAATTAAAATATATTCGATTTATTATTATAATATCCCTCTATTTGTGATGTCTCTAATATATTTACATAATTTTGTCATCCAAAATCATTTTCTTTCAAAGTAATTTTATGCTGTTTAGACTAATTATAATAATATTAATTGAATAAATAGAAAATTAGTTATGACTTTTTGCGTAAATTAATATTTTGATAGTGCTCTATTTGATAAAAATCGTTGCTGCTGTATATTCTGTGTTGTATTATTGATTCTTTCTATTAATATATCATAATACTTTTTCTTAAATTAATATTAACCAATAGTCGTGTAAATTTATCTACTCTAAAATAATGAAGAAAGTTTTCTCATTTGTATTTTTAGTGCCAATTTTATGTATTCTAGTATTGTATTCATGGAAACTTAGTTAAATTATAATATTCTTGGTATTATTTATTAATTTTTAAAAGACATTTTACATTAAAGAGAATTCTTATTTCTTTAAAATTGATAAACATTTGCATAAAATTATATAAAAGTTGTAATAGTCAATAACATCAATTGCTACTATAATTTATCATTAGCTATTAGCTTTTAGTGGTAATAACATCAATTGCCAATAAATAGCCTTTCTGTAGTTATGACTCAGTTCACATGTGTTTAAAACATTGAAAATAGAACATGTGATCTCTCAAAGGAAAAAATGTAATACAATAAGCAAGAGCTGGACATAGATGTGGGAGTAAGATAAAAGCGACATAAATAACACAACTCGATTTCTTTAAGAGCGCTTAATTAACTGGAGAGAAAAATCATTTCAGCTAACTCAGAATACTGTCTTTTTCTTTTTATTGATTATGCACAAAAACTTATCTGGGATGCTTAGACCACGCCCTTTGTTTGCTGGCTGGCTGGCTTATTATAAATCAATTTTTTTTACAAAATGCAACCTTTGCAGGAATTATCGATTGTGAACAAAGTAACACAAAAACGATTCATATTTAAGTTTATATAAAAAATAAATATTAAAAAAATATGTGATATTCTATATTTTCTACATTACTGCAGACAGGAAGATCAAATTTTTTTTGTCCATAACGTACTAGCCTACACACATAATCGATGTCTTTTTATAACCACCAAAAAGCATATTCCATTTTAAAATTGCTTTAAACAAAATAGATGTGTTTGTTGGTAGAATAATGCACCAAACAGTACAAGTTTACAGTATATATTTGTAAACAAACATTTTTAGGCATAATTATCATGAAAGAATCACTTTTGACCTTTAGCTCAAAGCCAAATGCAAAATCACTTAGAGTATTAAAGTACTATTCAAGTTTCAAATTCTTGATTTATATTTTTATAATTATACTACATTAGCTATTATGATTATTATTAATATACTACATTAGCTATTATGATTATTTTTAGTATACTACTTTAGATTTTTAGTTTTTTTATTACAAACAAATATAAAAAAAAAAAGTTCGTTGTGTGTGTGAGAGAGAGAAAGAAAGATCCTCTGCCGTGCTATAGATAGTATATGTGGCCCGCAGCCTTCACCTGCGAACTGTATTAAATGTGCAGTCCCTTCTGTACTAAAGGATTCTGCAATATTGCTGTATTGACTGTAATAGTGATATTCCAACTTTTTATCCTATATCCCTTCCTCTTAAATAAGGATAATTTTATTGTATTTTTATAATACAATAATTTTTCAATCCTCTTTTCATTATTAAACGTCATAGTAATAAAGGTTTTTTGTTTCAGTAATAGCTAACAATTATTCAACACTATATCCATGTCCAATATATGAATGCCCCCATTTTAAACTCAGAAATTCTGAAGAAAATAAATCTACAAAACAATTATTATTATTATTATTATTATTATTAATAACGATTAATCAATACTTGCTTCAAAATGTAGCCATAACTTACCAACACACACTTTTAATGTCTCACGACAGAAAATAATCGAATATTTAAATATCATACGTCATAAATGCAATGTAGGCGTTTTAAATTTTTTTTATCTGATATATAATCAGAAAATTCTTTTTCTAGTCAAAATCAAATATAAAGAAACAATTTGCTTTATCTTGTAATTTGATATTAGCCAAATAAAAGAAACCACTATAGAATAAATATAAATAAATTAATGTATTTTATCTTCTAATATCTCATTTTAAATATATTAATTATCATCGATTACCATGAAAATACTAGATGATTTGAGCAAAACTGAAATTTATTCGTGGTACGAGAGACCAATATGTTTATAACCTTATTCTCGTATTACTTGATTACTTAGCTATTAATAAACCTTTTCAAAAGAGAGAATTTTATATAACTTAGTTATTATTCAGTTGGCAAATCATTACACTACAAAGCTTGCAAAATCAGCTTAAATAATGTTATAATACATTAAAAAATTAATGGATTGTATCATACTTTTCACTAATATATATGGTAATATGTGTGTGTGTGTTTTGTCATCATTTTTATTTAAAATTAAAAACAAAGTTTAAAGAGTCATTGTATACTTTTTAATCACTTTAGTTTTAATTTGGCATAACGATCAGTGACTAGCGCTCGGTGCCACAAGTTTCGGGTTCGAGTCCCGACGCAGTGTTACTCGCGTCCGTAGCATATCTTCAAACTAAACGTGCCCCATGGGTAGTGCTAAATGAGTAACGTCAATGCAGCCCTTTCTTATGGTATAAAAGATAACCGTGTAAGCATTTGCCATCTGCAATAGGAAAAAAAAAAAATTGGTTTTTATCACGTTTAAAAAAAAAATATAACCGATTATGAGATCCCTAACTTCGTCAATAATATAAAGCTAACAAATAAAACTGAGATTTTCAAAACATGGACAGAGATCTGCCTTTCAGTATTTAAAATCTCTGAAATACTTAAGGTGGAAACTAAATTTAACTTTTCAAAAACATTCAAGATTTTATAAATTTTTGATGACATTCATTAAACAAGGTCAAAGGCATACAGACATTTTTTTTTTCCTCAATTGAATTTCCAAAGGTAAATCACATTTTCTAGATTGTTAAGAAAAGTACGAAGAATGTAAATGTTAAATTATTTTACCATTAAAGCAAGATATCACTACTTTAAAAAAGATTGTGCTATTAATATTCGTATCAATTTAAAAAACTGTTTTTAAATTGTGTAAAACCAGATAATTATTAAATTATGAAGAGCTTGATTATGATCAGATTGAACTGTAAATAGTTCAAATTTTATAAAAAATAATAAAAAGGCATTAGAATAAATATCTCGTGAATAAATTTTGGATATTTAAAATGAAAAGTTAGTAACATAACAGAGTAGATCTGTGGTTCTCAAAGGGTGCAGCCTAGAACATTTTCAGGTGCGACCTGAGGTATTCCAGAGAAATATATGACATACAAAAATAAACATAGTTATTTTTATTGTTAGTTTTCCCGTTCTCATAAACAACTAACCTTCTGTTTGCCTCTTTTTTCCTTCCTTCTTGTACATAGTGCCAAACAACGATAATGCATCAAAGAATATTTCCGAAAAACTAGGTGCTGTAATTTCATAATTAGCTACTAGGAGCACTAGTGTCTATGTGATTTTCATTATTAAAAAAATTTCCATTGCAGCCTATGAGACTCACAGTCTGTTGTAAGTTGTGGAGGTGATCATTTAATATTAACTGAAGAAGAAAACTAGTAGTTATATCCACTGATCGTGGTTTAAGGATTAAACATAAAATAATATCTCTTTGAAACCTTCTTTAAAAAGAAGAGTAATATCTCAAAATTTTACTACAATTTTCAAAGTCATATTTCTGTGAATTAGGATTTTCTACCCTTACTACAATTAAGTGTAAAAAAAGAGAAGAAATCTTCAATGTCTTGTCGAGAAAATTAGAATTTGCATTTCAAATGCACTCATGTCCATAAATTAAGGATAATGAAGTCTTCAGGCAAAAAAAGAGACAAAAAAGCAAAAACAAATTTCATTTATTTTGGCAAAAGTCTATTTTTTAAACAAAAGATAAAGAGCAAAAAGATGCTATATGTTTGACATAATTAATAAAAATTGCGATTTTTACCCCCTGAGCAAATTTCAAAAAGAACCTATTTACAAAAACAGTATAACATGGTTAGTATGATGGCGAATATGGAGTATGTCTCCCGGTCTCTTGGTGGTAACGGGTACCTGGCGCTCTCCATATGAAAGTCCGGCGAGAATCAGACTGCAACTAAACCTGGACTCGTCGGAAAACAACACACAAGACCACTGCCAGGTGTCCACAATGCATGCTCTACTCCAGGTTAATCGCAGGCGACAGTGAGTTGCGGTAAGTGGAATACATCTGACAGGCCTACGAGCATATAGACCAATGTGCCCTAAGCGTCTGTACACACGGTCTGCCTTGAAACTGTCGCAAAATTGTAGCTGAGATGACGAGACAGGTCTGATGCTGTGCTCCATCTGTTTTTTTCCTGTAATTTGCATATTCTTCTTCAAGATGTGTGTGATAATTCTACAGGTGAAATTTTTATTTTAGAGTTCAATTTCTGTGTGATTCTGAATTTTCCTTAATTTATGGGCATGAGTGTATATAGCCAAACATTGAAGAAATCGCTAGGACATATCATGCTCATGTTTCTGATAAACACACAAATAAAACCTAAGGGACATTTCCTTTATTTTTTATCAAATTATTTTTATCTGTAATATTTGACTTAACCATTGGAAAATTTTTCTCCGAAATTTGTACTACAATTATTTGTGGGATTTTAAATGCGCCCGACTTCAAAAAGTTCGAGAATCACAAAGTAGACGAATCTCAATATCATAAAGTAAAAGTATCTTAATATTTATTTAATTATTTACAAGATTCCCTACAATTTGAATTAGAAGTATGCTAATTTTTACAAGCTGATCTGCCATCTTGCCAAAACATTTAACTCTAATATATTATAAAAGGTTAGGAAAAAAATAAAATAAATAAATAATATAAATTGAATTACAAAATGGGAAAAAATTTTTAATATATTACACTAAAACTTGTTAAGCTTAATTTATGTAAAATCAAGGTTATGGCAAAAACAACAACTTTTTTTCTTGCTAATTACGTTTTATCAGGTGGCCAAATTACAAAATAGATATAGGGATTTGTGACTTTTGTGATGCTAACTTGGCGATAAGTTGCAAATATGGTAACCTCGTGTATCTTGTAATGCTTGAAATTCAATTCCCTTATAATCGCAATCCGTTATTTGGCACACTTTGGCGAAAAAGATTTTTGACGCTTTGAATTCCTAGCGGACCTGTATTCAGCAATTTTGCCAATCAATTTTTTTTTTTTTTTTAATAAATCAGGAGTTTTTAAATCATGTTATAATATTATTTACAACTTCTATGTAAGTAGTCTTATATAAATTTCATAATTTAGGAAAATTACTATTAAGTTTAAGTTAATTTTGCTAGCAATTGCAAAGTAGAAAAAAAAGTACTGTTATTCCAAAACTGAATACAGTATTTTGTATTATGTATTCAATTCATAATCAAAATTATTTAGGAACGATTTTCTTAAAATTATTAATTCTGAAGATCACACAATTTATTTATGCCAATTCAATATATTTAAAATTAAAATTAAAAATACCTTTAACCGAATTAAATATTTTAATCGAATTTTAATTAAAATTTTTTCATTAAAAATAATTTCTGACGAATTTGTCTAACAATATTTTGAACAATTTTTACTTAACTAACAAGATTTCAAACCTAATTTAAGAAGAAACTTCTCATTTCATTGGAAGAATAAAAAAACAATTCCTTTATATTTATTTCATACTCTTTAACTTTCATACATATTTATTTTCTTATTATCTATATAATTAAATTGAGATGTGTAAAATACAAGATGATGTAAAAATAAAAATAGTGCAATTGCATGTTTTACTGCCATATATTCATCTGTATATTTTTCAGCAAACATTATGACAATGGAAAGCTTCATTATTTCATAAATACTCATTATTTTTAAAAATATAATTTTCAATTTAATTTATAAATAAAATTTCATTAGGGTTTCTCAATTGAGTATAAGTTCTGTTTGAAACCCGATCAGCGAAGCGAACAGAAAAAGCACGTGGCTATGCCGTGAATAGGCGCGATAAATCTGGTATGCCGAATAATCCTCCGTTCACTCTTAGTGGAAGTAGAGGAGAGTTAACCTTGGGCTGTGTCATACTTCTAAATTTTTTATTGAGTAGTGGTGACCAAATGCCGATGTGACGTAGCAAGCTGGATAACGCTGGATTTTGTAAGCCACATTTCCGCCATTTTAGATGCGAATGATCTTCAAATCAAAATGTCTAGCATTGAAAAGTAATTTATTGATCGATCTGCTCATCAAAAATTAAAAAAACAATTTTTGTTCTCGAAACTATTAATGTAATAATGCGAGTGTGACGTGCAGCAAGCTCCGAGATAACGCTGGATTTGCTGCATTTCTGCCATTTCAATGGCGAATGACCTCTGGGCAAAATGTCCAACATTCACAACATTTCAATATTCACATGTAATATATTGATCGATCTGCTCATGAAATTCAAAAAATCGATTTCTGATCTCAAAACTACTAATAAATAAAAAATAATAATTAAAAAATATATTTTATTCTAATCACTTTTTTTAAATAAAAAATAATCTTTCGAAATATTTTTTAAGAATAATTTAAAAACTTTTGATTTGAACCGATTGGTTATTTTATTTACCATGATTGATCTTTTCTTTTTTTGAAGGTTTTGTTATAGCGTCATTATAATATTTTTGTAGGTTTCAGAAAAGAAAAATATTGTTTATTTAATTTGAAGTAATAAATTCAGGAAGTATTTGACCAGTAACAAGTCATAACCTAAAATGACGGGTATTAGTTACTGATGAAACCATGCTGGTAGATAATTTATCAACTATGGGCACGATGCCAGTATTTAAGCTGTGAAATAGCTGAGACATTCTTTTCTTTATATTGAGACTATATTTCCGATTAAATTTCTCTTTACGATTAATTATTATTTGCTTCTTAAATTTGATTTTAAATAATTTATTTTAGCTATTTAACTCATTTTAAGA
>BPLR01020330.1:0-30689 GCA_021605095.1 Caerostris extrusa | reverse complement strand
ACTAAGCAGTCAAGGGTAAGGATTAGTATTTATTGATTATGCCAGTCATTGCAGTTAATGGGAAACAGTTAACCTGTTTACAATTAGAGCAATAGCAACATTAGTGGTGGTAGTTAAATCTCGTGGAGCATACCAATTCTGAATAGGTTTTGTCTCTTGTAATTGCAGATTTACTGAAGTTGAAAAAACTTGGATCAGTACCCAGAAATTAGTAATTGTCAGAGAGTATTGGCCCACAAAAGAAAAAATTTTTTTTTTTTTTTTTTTTTAAATCGTGAATTAAAAGAAGTAACAGTGGAAAAATAAAAATTAATTAAGCTTTAAAAAAATAAAAATATTGTGAAAGCTTAATATAACAAGGTAGAGCATAGTAATCTATATCCCTGAATTGCAGTATTCTCATGATCATTAAGGTTTTCAGGAATATATATTTAATGAAATCTTTAAGGTTGAGGAAGTTTAATAGTTCCAATTTTCTTGTACCATCTAGCATTTGTAATTTGTTGCAGGAGAAGCTCTGCATTATTGATCTTGAAGTATGCATTCATCAAATAGGTTTGATCATGGATTGATTACTCTCATGGGTTACTTCTAAAATCTTATTTTGTGTAGGGAGTTTGCTGGTGGATACCTTACAGGGAAGTAAAATTCAGAATAGAAACTTTTCAAACCATAATGCTTAGTCACAATTGCAATGAACCCTGGAAATCTGAACTTTTATTACATAATTACGAACTGTATAAAAATTCGAACAGCATTAGTTTCAACAATATGCTATTGGTGAAGAAAAAATTATTCACATTGCTATATTTGGTACTTTAATGCTTTGCCCTATTTTTTTTTTTGGGGATTTATTTTCAATTCTTAATCTGTATATAATCCTCAATGTCCTTATATGTTTATAATGTCACTTCTTAATCATTCTAGTGAAATCCTTAATGTTTTTTTTTTAAATCTGATTTTTTAATTTTTATTCAACTTATTTTATAATGAATAATTATGAAAATGGAAACAAATAAGGAAAACAAGAACAAATAAATCTTCAGAATTTTTATTTAAAATGTGCAATATATAAATGAATGTATATATATTAGTTTATTTGAGGAGATGTCGAGAAATTTGAATTCTTAAACACCTTAAATAGATTGGAGTTTACTCAAGTGAAGATTTGATTTTCCTTCCAAAGTGCACCTTTTAGGCTTGCTGTTCAAGGGGAATGAGTATACCAAATTGTTTTTCTAAAAATAAATCGTCTTGTACCCTTTAGTAAAAGCATTACTTCTTGCGTGAATTTTGGGGCACCGTTATGTATGTAATAACACTGTGCTCTTGCTGATTTACCGACCTATGATTAATAAATTCAGTTTTGCGTATCCCTATTAAACTTATATTCTCGCATAAAATATGATTCTTAATAAACAAGATCAAATTGTATAATATTCGTAAAAAGCAAAAAACCTGAGTAACTCGTATTCAAACCCCTCAAAAAATAAATAAATTATTTGAGATCCAGAAGTGTATAAGCTGCAATAAGAAAACTGATAATTAATAGGCAAACATAAATATCAAAAGGGGTGAACTGTGGTTTATTATTTAAAAGTTGTACTGCTGCTGCTGACTAGGGAAATCAGTTAAAGAAAATTAATTATAACATCTTGGTGAATCCTTTGAATCATATGTGTACTCACAGGATATTATAAACCATGTTATTTCTGCTGTCTAGAGGCTGGATCAAGTCAAAAATTCATCTAAGGACGTATTTAATATATATATTTATATTTGCAAAAAAATCACAGCTAGACAAACGCGTTTTTGTCTTGGATCAGCCATCTAACCCATTTTTGCTTTGATTTTCTGACCTGGCATAACAGACAAGAAGTACAATTTTCATTACCCTACAACAATTAGCAAGTACAATTTTCACTAATTCCTACTAAACTACTTGATATTCTCACATTTCTTCATAACTACTGATTGCCTTTAATCACTGCCTTAACGTTTCCGTTTCTTCATTTCTCAAACTCTGCAATATACTATCCGAAAAACACTTTTGATGATTTATTTTTATTTCATACGGTATGACTGCCAGATCCCTCACAACTTCCGTATCTTTTGGACATGGTGTTTTTCTCTACCGGAAGCTTGGAAAAATCAATTCTTAAATTTTATGTTAATAAAATGAAGTAAATCGATTCATGATTTTTTCATTTATCCGCTTGACTTCCGACTACAACTTGCAGAAGCTTTGTGATTAATCGTGCACTTGTGATCAAATTTTATACTTAATTTTCATATCTTTGTATAATAACCTAGAGTTCATTATCTGTGTGTATATATATATATATATATAGTGTTTGTAAGTAAAATAGAAAGTGTTCCCATGAACCTGAAAGTAGCCCTCTTCTTGGAGCCGCTATACGTCTGAGTATAGGGTGAGGTATTTTACGTACACAGTCAGTGACATTAATGTGACCACCTGTTAAAAGCCAGAATATACACTCTTGTATATTGGTTTCTGGTTTTAGGTTTCTGAATTTGGTTTTAGGGACCTGAATGGCCGAGTGGCTGGCGCTCGACCACAGGGTTCGAGTCCCGGCGGTGCCATGATAGTTTGTAGTGGCTCGAGGAATCCCACTTTAAAAAGTAGATCCCGGTCGATATGAACCGTAGAGCGTTGCGGAGGCATTGTTACTCCGCGTCCGTGGCTTATCTTCAAGTTACATGCACCCCCCCGGGTAGTGCTAAGGAAGTGAGTAACGTCTGTGCAGCGGCCTTGCTTTAAGGCATCCAAGACCAATCTGTCTAAGTGTTTGCCAGCTGCATTAGAACAAAAAATAAAAATATATATATTCTGGTTTTAAGTGGAGTGTGGAATTCTTTATATACACTCCACTGCAACGTGCTGCCACCTACCTTTTGTGATTGGTTATTTCACGTTGACGTCGAAAGTAGGTGGTGGTCACATTAATGTGATTGGACTGTGTGTGTGTATACATATATATTAGCAGTTTCCCAAATGACTTTTGGTATAATTTTGAATTCCGAGCCAGTGTTAAGCATTTTAAAAATATATAAAATATTATTTCAGTATAAAACAATTCTATTAAGTTAGGCTGCAATCCAATATCAATTTCATTCTGCTCTACAAAAAAAAAAAAACTCCCTTTGTCCCATAATAATAGCGGATGAATATTTAAGCGGGAATTATAGGCGAATACAAAATGTTGAAAGGCAAAATTATAAAGCCAAAATCAATATTTCGTGGCATTTGTCATTTTTTTTTATGCATCTTTCGATTTTTACGTTAGCCTAATTATTAAGAATTATAATTATTTTTTCTAATTACCATCCGCTGATCGAAATCAATTGCTATTATTTCAGTTGAAAATCAACCCATTGTATAGGATGTTCCAAAATTCATGGAAGATGTGAATTTCTAAACATCCTATATTGTCTGGATTATTCGTTAATGGAAGAGTAGTCGATTTCTCTTCAAAATACTCCTTTAGGCTTGGTGTTTCGGGGAATGAGTATTTCAAATTGTTTTCTAAAACAAATCCTCTTCTTTTTGGTCCCATGGTGAGTCAAAGCCGTCTGCTTATTGACGATTTCGAGACAGAAGATATTTTCTTTTTAGGGTAGATTTGTCAACCTTACGCACAGTAGTCATATTAGACCAGGACCTATGGTTTAAATTGGATTCCGAACCATTACAAACATCCATGGCCCCGCCGGAACTCGAACTCGAAATATGTGGTATCGACGCTAGCCACTCGGCCATCACGCCTCAAAATAAATCCTCTAATACCCCTTATTAAAAGCACTACTTCTGACGTGTATTTTGGGATACCCTACTAGAAAGAAAATTTTCAAGCAAAGATTGAGATGAGATTGTCCAATTCTACGTGTATCAGAAAAAAAAATCAAAAAGGTGCAATTACGTTATCTGCGGAATAATTTAAGTGCAAAAAAAAAAAAAAAAAAAAATCCAGAATTTGGAAACGTGCTTTTGAAAATAATTGTCAAGGTGAATCTTATGCTAATGTTGATTCTTTGAAGGGGCAGGAAAAAAAAAAAAAAGGAAAACAAATGAACAAACAGTGGATCTAAATGCAAATATTTTGAAGATGAACTTAGACTTATTTCTCTTAGCAGAATAGGCAGCATCAGATCAGCATTTGACGTCAGTGTAGTTCCCACATCTACATTATTCAGCATTTTTAAAAAATGGAAAAACCATAAAACGCGGAAAACCATATTCATTTTAAGCTCACCTATATAGGGAAAGCAAAGATGCTACCTGCAAGTTTAAAATGCAGTAACGAAATGATTGAAAAATCAGAAACAATCTGGACACGCAAAATAAAAATAAAATTAAGTCTAACATTTTTAATTTCCTGTTGTAGTGTTCTCGGTTCGAGCGGGCCCGACATTGGTGCCAGATTGTAGTATGCAGATTGTGCAACTGGATTGTAATTAGGTGTGGTTGGGTTGAAATACTTGCACAAGTTGGAGAACTCGCAAATTTATTGACACACGCACAAACACCACACACCCGCAATTAGAGACATATGATATTTAATACATTTAAAGACAAATAATTATAGATTCCACTGGAAGAATTCCGGGTGAAAATCTGTAGGCCAACTTACACGCAAGATTGCGTTAAATATATTTCCTCTCGGGATGAGAGACTATTAACTAAATATTTTTCAGCAGGTGCGCAGATTGTGTATATTTCCTCTCGGGTGAGAGTCTCGAGGCCTACTGACCATTTCGCCTGAAAGCCACAGGGGCGCTCTTGCCAGCGCGCAGAGGGAAGCACTGTTATACTGTTTAATCTAGTTTTTTGATGATAAATGTTCCGTTCTATATTTATTTTCTTTTGCTACTATTATTATGGGACAAATTAAATTTTATCTACTGCTACCATTATTAACTGACTAACTCCACTATAGTGCATAGTGGGGGCAACACCAAATGCCCACTGGCAGATTTCGAGACAGGAGATGGTCTCTTTTTTTTGTAGGGCAGGGTTGCCAGTCCTACTCTCTACAATTATAGTAGACTGGGAACTATGGTTTAAAGTGGATTCCGAACCACTCACAAACATCCATGCCCCCTCCAGGATTCGAACCTAGAGCCTGTGTTACCAAAGGACAGAGCGCTAGCCAATTGAATAATAAGAAAAAAAAATTTTTTTATCAAAATCTTACAAAAATTGCATTTTATTTGAAAATTGATTAAAATTTTGTAACACTTCAATTTTAATAATAAAAAAAAAAAAAATGCTGTTGCAAAAAAGAGCTATAAAAATATTTGTTTGATGGCTATTACTGTAGTTATGGTAGTTAATATTTAATATTATCCGATATCATTGTCAATAATTTCAACCCATAAGGAAGGAGGAAATAAATGATTATGACCATGGCAATAAATAAACTACAGACTGTTAATTCATGCGTATTTTTCTTTAGTGGTTGTTATGATGTTGCTATTTCTTTCAAGAAAGTTTTCCACATACAGTAATTAAACTGTTTTTAAAAAAGTCCCCCTTTTTGTCGTGAATTAGCAACAGTGACAAAGCTGTAACCCACCCAAGGTTGAAATTGTGTTTAAAAAAATAAGAAATCACGATTTCGATGAGTAGTATATCAGACGCTGATCTATGCAAGATTTCAAGATAAGAACAAGTATATTTAGTTGGTTGTAATTTCTATCTGCACAGTGCATGCTTTAACTGTTTCAAACACAACGATGATTTGGAATCTCTTACTGTCAATTTATGCCATACTGGTCTATCCTTTCAACGACACTTCGTTACAAGACCAGCGGAATGCGAGTGAGTTTTTAAAAAAACTTATATTTTCTTCTTCATATAACAATAAACCTGACAGTTTTAATGCATTTTTTCTTAAGATGTACTGATTTTTTGTTGTTGTTGTTTTTTTTTTTTTTTACGAAGAAATGTCTGGTTTAAAGGATTTTCATCGCTTTGTTTTACGAAAAAATGCCTTTTTTAATGGATTTTCATCGCTTTTTTTTTTTTTTTTTTTACGAAAAATGCCACACTTAAATTTAATGAAAAGATGTAGTTATTGTTGTCTTTTATTACAAATAAGCGATTATTAACGTAATTACCGGTATGGGTTTAATAATATGGCAACCACTGTGTATATAAAAACGAACATGCTTCAAAATTCAAAGCAACTTGGAAGTGTTGCTATACATTAAAATAGCTTTTAATACAAACTTGTTGGCATATAATTAAGGTGGAATATATGTATGAGAAAAACCGTTAATTATTACTATATGTAAAACCGTTAATTATTTTTAAAGTATGAAGTTTTGAAATTCGTGCCTAATTCACCAATCCTATCAATCTTTTAAAAATACTTCGTTTTAAGATAAGCGAGATATAAATGAGTCTTTAAAAAAAAAACTTTTTTTTTTTTTTCATATTAATTAATAATATACATATTTAAAGTTATATCCTTTTTTTCCTTTGAAGAGTAATTAAAAAGACATGATAATACCAATTCAATTTCTGACTAACTAGTTCCCTGGCACTACAGCCCCAAGGCCATAATTTATTATAAGAGACCTATAATTTATTATAAGGCCGTAATTTACTTAATTTTATTATAAGAGAACAAAATACATAAAGGTATTAAATTATATTTTACCAAGCTGATATATTATGTTGAATGTAATGTTCGCAAAGTTAAAATTGCTACTAATTCAAAATTTTACATGGGATTTCTTCTTCATTCGCGCAACAGTTCTTTGGTGAGTCAAGGCCGTCTGCCCTAGCGGCGCATTAATAGACAGGATGGATTATTTTTACAAGGTACGGTTGTAAGCCTTACGCTCAACAGTCATATTAGACCGGGACCTACGGTTTAAAGTGAATTCAGAACCACTACAAACATCCATGGACAAGCGGAACTCGAATCCGAAACCACCAGGCCCCTCAATTTTTCACTTCCTTTGATAAACAAATGGCTCCTCAATATTAATGTTTAAACTCAAAGGCTTAGCCTTCATTTAAGGCCTATCTAACATCCTCAAAACTGTCTGCATCTAAAAACTGGCAACTGGCGTACCGATTACGAAGTACCAACAGGGGGAAATATCCCTTAAATCTCCTCATCTTAATTCATAAATAAGATTTAAATTTTAATACGTTGCTTTAATGTTAGTAAAAATAAAAAAAAGATAACATTTCTAAAATTCAATTAATTTGGTACTCAAAAAATTAAAAAAAAAAAATACTAAAAATAAATAAAAGTAAGATACAATATAGAATTAAAAATTAAAAAATAAAAAGAATTTAAGTTAAATTTAAATTCAGTACAATTAGGGACCAGTTGTCGATGCCACAAGACTATTGAAAATGTAAACAAAACAGTGAAAGGGTTATACTGAACGGTGATGGCGGTGATCTGAAAAGCAAATGTTAGAATATCCTCACAAAAAAAAAAGGCCGATCTCAGAACCGAAGTTCTTTTTATTTTATATTTAGCATTTAAAGAAGATTCTTTTAAATATAGGTGGTGTATGTAAGGAGATCAGAGGCAATCAGACAATAACCGCTAAATGCTAAGACTCTTAAGTTTTTTTTTTTTTTTTTTTTTTTTTTTTTTTTTTTTTTTTGCAAGTTAAAATGGCACTCGTTGCTAAACAGAAAAGGAATGATCCCTTAGCAAGACGCTCTACACTGTAAGAGTGGCTAAAATCCCCTCCTAGAAGAATTTGGGTGAGAAATTATGCGCTAACCTGCTCTAATCTCTCAATCTTGCTCTTACAGATTTTCATCTTTTTTTTTTTTTATTACTGACACAATCATTACGCGAGATTTTGGCTGTTTTCAAGGTAAAATGAAACTAGATTCCCCCCTCTCCCTCCAAGGCTAAAAAAAAGGCATCGAAAACTGATTAGAATATGTCATCGAAAATAATAGTGACTATGTTGAGGGTTAAATAAATATATATATATTTTTTTGGGTTAAGTTCAGTTTTATCTCTCGTATCATAAAAACCGATCTTTTATGACAATCCGATACAAATTCTATTGATATGTACAATTTTTAGCATGTCACTTATTTCACATTTACTTTTAGAATTAAAAAGAAATAATTTATTTCACAAGGTATTTGTCGTCAGCTAAATATAATATATATATTTTTCCATTTTAACATTGGTAAACGGTTTCTTTTTTTTTTTCACTGTATTGCAAATAAAATTGAAATTTTCCTCTTACATCTATGCCATCTATTATTAGATACAACTTAAATCTAAAAAACTAAAATTAATTAATTAAATGTAATTAATGAATTAATATTTGAAAAAAAACTGTATTAACATCAAGTGTCATCCACTGCAAGTTCAAAAATATGTATTTGAACTTGAGTGGATGAATAAAAAGTATTTTATGAACGATTGAAAATTTGAACAAGATATATATAAGGAGAGTGTGAACTAATAGTAGGAACTGAAAAAAAAAAAAAAAAAAAAAATGGACGAAAAAATGACAAGAGTAAAAATGTCCAAATAGCTTAAATTTCGTTATAATTATAACGAAACATTTTTCAACTAAACTAGACAGAGAAATCATGTAAAAATATATTTATCGAAAGGCCAGGCAACGTCTGATCATATGTGCTAACTGATAAAAAAAAGTTAAGAAATGTCGAATCAAATATTTTTGTGTATATAAGTTTTTTTGACTTATTAATAAAAACACATTTAAGATACTTTGAAGACTTCAAATTATTTTGTATTTATTTTCCCAATTCAATATGAACAGAAACATGCTATAGATTTACATCGATACCCGATTCTCCTTCCTCTTTGTCACGTGCTTTAATGACCTCTTATTTTAATATCTGAAGTTAAAACTCACCTCGACTTTTTAAACTAGATTTTCACGTGCAGTATTCCTTTTGTAATTATCATTAGGTACAATCAATTTATGATGGCATACTAAAATTTCCAGTATAGAAACAAGCACTTCAATTATCGATTAACGTGTTATAGTTTTATAGATTGTTAAAAATGGATGAATTATTATTCACTGGCAGCTATTAAATGATGTTGATAATCACCATTTTGCTTATTCATGGCGACACTATTATTCATATTGTAGCATTTTTTTCTCACTGAAAGAGTTTTGGAATTTCATTCCCATTAGAGAAATGTATAATCTTTGACAAGTGCATTATAACAACCCATCACTCAAATTTGACAGCAGACAAGCAGTGTTGTGAGTAGTTATATTACATACAATTGATGTTTTGTACTCATGAGAACAGCCTGTCACTCAAAGCTGATAGCAGATAATTCGGTTTCACTCATGAAATTGGCGAATGTCTGTGCGCCCTCTAACAGTTACAGATGGAATATAGACTGCACCATGAGTTGTTGCATCGTGATGGGTGATAGACCATGGGCTGAGAAAATGTCTATTCCACTGAGAAGTGAGGGAAGCTGACCCCCCATCTTGACGGATTTTCTTAAAGGGAGGTTTTTCGAAGAAGGAAGGGGAGCTCTGCGATGAGTCGATAAAAAAGTGTTGTTTTTTTCTGTCTGAAATGACTGAACAGGCCGGAGATTCCGCCTGTTTCCAAAGTGAGCGTCTTATAGTTTTCTGTATTATGCCGCGTGATAATAGTCTGCCGTAGACCACGTGTTTTTAGATTCAACGTAAACTCGAGAACTCTGAAAATCACTGACTTTGATTAATCGTGAACTTGTGAAAATTTTTTATTTTTTAATTTTCTTTGTAGAATAACCCAGAGTTCAGTGTTCCCATGCACCTGAAAGTGGCCCTCTTCTTAAAGTCGTTATAGATGTAGCATACGCCGAGACGTTACATATTAAAATATAACGTGAAATTTATAGTATATTTTTATTCAGATCGCATTGTTAAATTAGAAAAACCTTTTTAGCTGTCGTTAGTTAAGGACAACAAGTATAAATAAATAATAAAAAATATACAAAATCAGACACATACACAATGAAAAAAAAAAAAAAAGAGTAATTTCAATTTCAATAAAATTATAATTTATTTACAAATACTGTACATCATATAAAAATCTTTTATATTATTGCGAAGCATTGCAAACTATGTACATGTTGCCAAAAACATGCTTTGTTAAAAAAAAAAAGAATTCGAGAATACAGCGAATTTATGATTGTACAAATTAAAAATGAAATAAATTTAATACATAAAATTCTTGCCTGTGTATTTCATTCTAGATCAACTGAAATACAATTTCAAAATTTATTTTTCTTTTATTTGTATCAATAAAATTTTAAGCAAAGCTAATAAATATGGAAAAAACATTCAAGAAAAATAATGAAAATTTTCTTTAGAGAAATTAATATACATCTGAGAAGTACAATGACAAAATTCCAAGGAAAATGAATTTTAAAATTTATTTGAATAAGAAAATAATAAATATTAAGAAAATTTTCTAAGAATAAATTTTGACATAGCTATCAAAATACAAGTTTCGCCTTACATTTTTACAACAAAGTTTAGAAAATGAAAAAACTTACTCATTCTAATAAAAAATTTCTTTTTATAAACTATACAACAATTAATTAAAGTTCTTAAACAGATTTTATATTATAAAAAAATTCAATTAGAAATTTTAGTACACTATTCAATTTAATTAACAACAAATAGTAAATTTACACTATAAACATTATTTAAAGATCAACGATTTACACAAACATAGATTTTATTTAATTGAAGAACAATAGACAATATATATACTATATTTACATTTGGATCTGTACATATTGTTCTTTGTGGCACATTTTTAAAAAGAGTTCAAGAAAATCCATTATCAAAAGTTTAGTTGTTTTTTTCCTTCTTTCAAAACCATCCTTTGAAATGTGCGTTGTAACTCGGCAAATTTATACAAAATACGATAATTCATAGTGGAAAAAGAATTCACCTCAAAATTCTTTATTAAAAAGTAAAAAAGTTATTAAAAACTATTGATATAAAAAAAAAAATTAAGAATTTTATTGATTTTTATAAAAATTAAATTCTTATTAAAATTTCCTCTCTTCTGAAACATAACAATAAAAATAATAAAATTTTTTGTTCTTGAGAAATTCTGCAAAAAATAATAGATAGAAAATAAAATTATTCAGAAAAATTAGGATTTATTAGTTTGATTAAGAATAATAAATTATGTATGTGAAAATCATTTATTTTAGTCAAATATATTAACCTCATTTGAAAAAAAAAAATAGTTCTAATTTATAGTTCACATTATAATAAAATAATTAGATAAAAATAAAGATATATATATTTAAAAAAAAATCAGACAATTAGTAGCTGATCTATTATAACCGAATTAATTTAATGAGTATCAACCGGACATTTTATTTAATGTGCATTAGAACAAACATACAGATTCACCTCAAAATTCTTTTGAGTAAAAGAATTATGTTTTTAGAATTGTGTAGAATTTATTTCTAAAATTATTATGACTATTAAGTATTTATTAGTTAGATTAAGAATAGTAAATTATGTACATGAAAATGATTTATTTTAGTCAAGCATATATTTTCCAAATGTATTAACATTATTCGAAAAAAAAAAAAAAAAAAAAACTTCTTTTTTTATATATAGTTCACATTATAATAAAAAGAATAGATAAAATAAAGATATATACTAAAACAATCCAAATAATTAGTAACTGATCTATTATAAGCGAATTAATTTAATGAATATTTAACAGTATCAACCAGACATTTTATTTAATATGCATTTTAACAAACATACATTATCACTTTTAATGCATAAAATTAAAATTTTCTTTTTATCTGGACGATAATTCATTGAAGATAGCTGAAAAATCTTCTCTTTAAATTTTAATAATTAGTTAAATTTGACAATGGCCTTTCTTGAACTCAAACAAAGAGTTATCATGCAAGGAAAATCTTCCTGGAAAAAAAAATGAACGGTCAATGTCTAAAGTGACGAATGAAATAAATCACACAGTTGTTGATGCTTTTATCACAGAAACTGTTTAGCAGAGTTAAAACTTCCAAAGTCAAAGTTTATCCAAACGAATGAAAAAAAAAAAAAAAAAATTGTCAATCCTCCATCCGGAATTCGTATTCTTCAACACAACCAGGCAGACGTTATCGACTATGACTAAGGCTGAAGGAATTTTATCAGACTGAGATGATGATGATGATGATGATGTTAATTTTGAATGAAAGCCGTTTTTATTCTTCATCTCGTTACTTCACTTCAGTTCCAGTTCATATTTATCGTTTGCACCTGCAAAAAAATAATTCAGTCCAACTGACACAGATTCGTTTTGGCCTCGAGTGACTTCCTCCGTATCTCTTTCCAGTGGCTCAACCTGGGGGCGCAGTGCACTATGGGATGGCCCAGTCTCCATCGTCCTAGGAACAGGAACTCTCCCATGCCGGCTTTGGTCCCACATTTCAGGGGTCTGTGGAGTGTTACGTACTTGACGTTGGCCCACGATTTGTGGGGGGCATCGATTTTGATGGACGTCGTCTTGATCGTCAATTCAGACGTCTGCGTTGACACATTATGGTTCAAAGCAGAGACAGTGCCTTGAATGACTGGAAAAATAAAATAAAATATTAATAAAAAAGTAAAAGCACTAGTTGTTTCAAAACATCAGGTATTTTTTTAAAAATTTGAAATAAGAATTGATTCACCATTATTTTGTAAAATTATTGACACAATATTTTTGAATCTTTAATTATAAGATTAAGAGGATCCCGATGACCGAATGGCTAGCGCTCTGGTGCTCGTTATCACAGGTCTCGGGTTCCAGCCCCGGCGGTGTCATGGATGTTTGAAGTGGTTCAGAATCCACTTTAAGCCTAAGTCCCGGTATAATATGATTGTAGAATGTTTTAGGGGTAGTGTTACCCGCGTCCGTAGCATATCGATCAATGCCCCTTGTCTAGTGATAAATGAGTAACAGCGGTGCAGCCCTTGCATATGGCATATAGATTAACAGTCTCTGTACTGCCTCATTAGAGCAACAACAATTATAAGATTAATTTACATCTAATTACTAATATCCAAGCCTTATATATTGCCGATTTTGGTTTCATACAGCATTACATTTTATTCAGTAAAATTATGTAATTTTTACTGAAGAAAATGTGAATGCTATTTGAAAACAAAATCTATCAATATATATCATCATCATCACGACAGCCCAGAGTGGGTTTCTTTTGAAGAGATTTCCATGCATTTCTCTGGGTGACAAGGGCCCTCCAATTCTTAACCTATCGTACAACAAAAACTTTTTCAACTGCGTCTATCCATCGTTACCACTGTGTCAGTGTTCGTTACTTGTGTGGCCTCGTTGTCCCTGTGGCTTTACCAAAACGAGCCCTTATACGGGTTTTAAATCATTCATTTAATACATAGCAGCCCAGTTTAATCTATTGATCATAATCAATTTTATAATATCTGTGTCTATATATATTATATATACACATACACTTTAAAATGAAACAAATCTTTTATTTGTTGGAATCTTGAATTTTACATGTATCACATTAAAAATGTCTTACAAAAAAATTTTCAGTAGCAATAATGTCAAACAATAATTATACTTACTAAAATCACTTGTGCAATATGACTTCAAAATTTCTTCATCACTACAAGGCTGACATTCTGCAAAGAAATAAAGAAATTAATTAACAATGTTGATTTTTAATACTAAAATTAATACTGCATTCTTGTCTGTAATTTTTGTAAAGGTTTAGTATTGTAAAATAATAATAATTATTATTACAGATAAACTTTTCGGCATTGTACGGCATGATTAATTACTTAATGAAACGCTTCAGTATTCCTATATTTTACATTATTTAGAATAAATAATTAAAAACATTTACAAATAGTACTAAAAAACGAAAATGATTTTCTTAATCTTTTTATATATATATATATCATTCTTCTGTGCGTGTGTTGCAGTATATCAACTTCTATATCATTCGATCAATCGCTATGAAAATGGTAATAATATGTATTCGAATATGGAAATTATGTTTGCGCTATCCACTTTATTGTTACTTGCCACCAGAGGGTGCTGCAGCATTTCATCTTATATACCGTTTAAACGATATCCATAAAAATTAGCATGAACATATATTGCAACATGAAGAATATATTCGCGATATGCAATTTTCTACCATGCATTCTCCCCCCTCCCCCAGAACAACGTATGCCAGATTCTGCTAGTATTAAGTAAAACACAAGATGCATATAAATAAGATTAAAAACAAAAAAAAAACTTGTGTACATTTCAACTATAAACTATTCTTGGTCACACAGGAAAAAAAAAACCCAACTAGAACACAGAAAAAAAAAAGTGTGTTGTCAGCGTTACCTATAAAAATCTTAAAACCCATGTTTTGCAGAAAATATATGCGATATGCAATTTTCTACAATGCATTTCTTTTGTGACAGGACAACGTATGCTGGATTCTGCTAGTTTGAAGCAAAACCCAACATGCACATAAATAATATTAAAAAAAAAAAAATAAAAACTTGTATACATTACAACTATAAACTATTCATGGTCACACAGGAAAAAAAAATCCCATCTAGAACATACAAAAAGAAAAAGTATGTTGTCAGCCTTACCTATAAAAATCCAAAAAAACCCATGTTTTGCATCGCAGCAGAAGAACATTTCGAAAAAGAAAAGAAAAAAAAAAAAAAAATTGTTTTTATCTTAAAGCATAATCTAGCAATCGTTGAAAGGAATGACAGAGGATGGAATTCGCAGAAAAGCAGAAAAGAGGCGGATTGTCCCACAAATCTGCAGAACGGCCCCGTTTCCCTCAATCAAGAGATTCCCCTCTCGGATTTCTGTGCTACAACCTGTCAGTCGGTGCCCCGCGTTTTCTTTATTTCACTGACAACTCCTACGCAGCTGTATGCCACATGCTCTAGGGGGACGGGAGGGGAAGGGGAATGCCATGAAAGAACAAGCGAGTGGAAATAAGAAACCTAGCGAGTGGACCTTTGACATTGAATCTCAGAATCGACACTCGCTTAACGAAATTTAGAACTGTTGCCATATGCCCCGAATTGCTGAAAAAAGAATGGTAGCATTTGGGAAATTCCATTTCCTTACCTTCTGAAATAGCAGTCAGAAGAACAAAGATTAAATTTTTACCTTCTGGTCAATGTAGACTCCAAATTTTTTTGATAGCGTAATCATAAGATGAAAGAAATTAATCGATGTACCCCATATAATATTATATATATATATAATATTATATGGGGTATATATATATGGTATGTATATATATGTGTGTGTGTGTGTATATGTGAGTGTAATAATCAAAAATTATTTATTCTTTCTTTATTTTAAAAACTATACACACATTTAAATTAAATTACAAATTAAAATTGCTAATTAGAATTCAATGGAAGCCTTGTGATTGCATTTTTAGTAATATCAGAAATATCTGGTTTGATGCTCTCAATATCGATCTGGTTATGAAAATGTGATTATAATCTGGTTATCTGATTGCAATGTTATTACAATCTGGTTAATCTTAATACAATATCGAAGATTTGGTTATCTTAATGCAATATCGAAGATCTGGTTATTGCAATGCTGTTACAATCTTGTTATCTTATTGCAACGTTATTACAATCTGGCTATCTTGATGCAATATTGAAGATCTGATTATTACAATGTTATTACAATCTGGTTAATCTTATACAATATCGAAGATTTGGTTATCTTAATGCAATATCGAAGATCTGGTTATTGCAATGCTGTTACAATCTTGTTATCTTATTGCAACGTTATTACAATCTGGCTATCTTGATGCAATATTGAAGATCTGATTATTACAATGTTATTACAATCTGGCTATCTTATTACAATATCAAAGATCTGGTTATTATACAATTATATACAATAGATAATTACAATATTATTATAATCTGGTTAACTTAATGCAATATCGAAGATCTGGTTCTTTCTGTACTTCGTATATATTATTGTCTGTATACTTGGTTTTAACTGAGATAAAGAATCTGGATATTTGTTTTCCATCCCATCCGTAAATTATGCATACTTATGATACTGATACGTCTTTGGGGTATTACCATTTTAGACACTACGTACTTGTGATATCTCTCTCTCTCTCTCTTTTTTTTTTTTTTTCCTGCTTAAAAACGTGTCTTCTCAAACGCGAGCACATGCTGATCCAAATAGACTTGTGCATTTTTATGTAAATTTTATTAATATAAAATTTTTTTAATGGTTTTCTAGTTTGGAAACATTAAAATAGGCAACATGATTCAACTTTAGTTTTAATTTAAAAATATTTAAATACAAGAAAAATAATTCATTCAATGTCTTCTTATTTATTATTAAACTGGAAGATAATGCAGTCTGTAAATTACGTCCTAGCCTGGATGCAGAATTCCTCTGGCCAAAACGTGTTCCGTTTTGAAATTGTGCTCAACGAAGCAGATACAGTAATGCTAAATAATATATTACACTACTGAAATTCATGTATTAGAAATTCTTTCAATTGAAACTCGTTGAATACTATTAAATAGTGATGATATCTATTGAAATTTAAAATTCAAGATGTTTATTCTCGTAAATTATACAAAAATTAAAACTGCTTCATGCATAAAATTTGTAAAAATCATAAATTGTTACATTACAGACAAGAAACAAAAGGTCATAAATAAATAAAAAAATAGATAAATTATTTAAAAAAAAAGATGGAGGGGCGAAACGAAACATTTTAAATAATAAATATATTGCTAAATGTCACTTTTACGAACCAACAAGGTCTTGCATCGTAGAATTGGCGAGAAATAAATAACTGTCTTCTTTTTTAAGAATAAATATAAAGTTCGAAGTAGTTAGAACATAAATTTAACGCCAGAGATGAGCTGAATAATTCCAATATTGTTTCCTCACTTGTAAGAGAACAGGATTCTTGTACTTTAAAATTCGAGCCACCTTGTGGCAATAAATTAACAAAAAAAAAGAATGCACTCATAGAAGCAGAACATGAACAATATGCCTATTATTCGGCCACAGCGGGGCAACAGATACTTGAAACTTAAAACCGATGACAATATCATTTTTATTCTGTTTCTTTCTAAAAGCTATGGTTTACATAATCTTTCGATTTCTTAGAAAACCTTTGTGGCTTCATGATGTTCATTCTTCTTTACCCCCTAGCCTTTTCTTGTTCTTTTTTTGTAATATACGTAACAATCCAATAAAAGGCCTTCATTCAAAATGGAATAACTTCTTTATTGTTCAATAAAAAAAAAAAATAATGACATTTTAAAGGAGTAATTGACAAAGATCTTTTTAGATATAATTTTTTTAATTGAGCATTCACTGATCTATCTTATAGAAAAATTTTATTCTTTATTTAAAAAAAGTTTAATCCAAGCAAACGATTTTTATTACTGAATTTTTTTAAATTATTATTAATTTAAATATTTTTTTAATGTAGATTCTTCATTCACATTATCAGCATTCGAAAAAGGCATACGAATATGATTTCTATGTTTAACCCTTTAAATGCAATAAATTCTTTTCGAAAAAAGATAATTTATTTAAGATTTTTTTTTCGAATAATATTTGACACACACAATAATGTTGAAAAATTCATTCCAAAATCCTTTTTTTTCCTTTAATTTTACAAAAGTTTGCTTACAAAAAAATTTTTTTTTTTTTTTTTTTAATGTCACATATTTCTGTTATGTGCCACAATCAGGTATATATATAGAGAGAGATTGGAATTAGAATTCTATGAAACCGAAATTCTAAAAACAGTTTGTTTTACGTGTATTTTCTGTTACAAAATACAAATTCATCACTTCGAAAATCGTGACCGTATGCTTACAGAAATAAAATGGTAAATTTAAGACTTTTAATTTATAAAAACATCAAGTTGAAAAATAAAATTTAAGTAACTCTCATATATAATGAGCTAAAGCAGGGGTGGCCAACCCAAATGATCTTGCGGACCACTTTGGTAAACATCATAACTCCGCGGGCCGTAAAACAAATTATATATCCACTTATTAGATTTAAACTCACTATAGACATTTTTTTGGAGTGAAAATTGAAACATAATGAGTTATTATTATTATGTTTACTATTATTCTTACATGTAAACGTAGATAATATAATAATAATGGTATTAAACGCACATTGTAAATAAATATATAACACTAAAAATGAAATATAAAAACTATATAAATATAAATGAAATAAAAAAAAATGGAATCATTAAAAAATATTTATTTTACTACTGCGGTATTTGTTTCTCCGCTCTCTCACTTAGCTTTTTGCAAATCGATCTCAAGTTTAGTATTTGCCCATCGTAATTGGTGTTTATAATTTAATTATTCTGCGAACTTAAAACTGTAAACTCATAAATAAAACAGGCAATATCTGCCATATATTCACAAGAATATTAATTTAAAATCGAAGTTAATTTTTGAATGTATGGATGTACAAATAATGCATTTTTTAATACGCTGGTTTTCACTATTTTGGCCATTATAAGATAAATATATTTTGCAAAAAGTGTGATAAATCTCACGGGCCGCAAAAATGTTCAAATCGGGCCGCGGGTTGGCCACCCATGAGCTAAAGTAAACGTTCTGAACTATTTAGATGTACAAATAAACTTATTTTATGTTTGATTAACAGAGCATTCAGTGCTTAAAAAGAAAAAAAATATTGACTAACAGTGCTATTTAAATCTGTTTCAATCAAAATTTGATAGTCAGTAGTTTTGATGATTTTCTAAAAACTTTCTTTTTATTTTCAAAATATAAGTCGAAATCGATTTCACGGGCAAATAGTTCGCCATTTCAGCCAGAAATATTAATAAAACGATTTGTTAGTACATTCCGAAAGTCACAATTAAACTGTGAAACATTTTCAATATAAACATTTCTTCCAGATTTTAGTAAACAAAAGCTCGTTAAATTTATTTTAACTGTAACCAGCATTGTAAAAAGAATGAACATTAAAAATAGTAAACAAAAGTTCCTTAAATTTATTTTAACTGTAACCAGCATTGAAAAAAGAAAAAAGAACTTTAAAATAACTGATATAAATTTAACGACGTTCTTTTTTGCAACCAATAGAAAAACATAGAACCAACTGAATAAATTTTCGAATAATATAATTCAAGACAAAGATGATATTTTTAAGGTTATAAGAATATTTTTTAATTTTCTTTTAATATAAGAATACAATTTTTTTGTTGCTGTATAACTGGTACGTGTAATAATTATTTTCAATTTACATTGACGAATTTCTAGATAATGTTAACATCTTTAAGAATACCTGACATATGTATAAGCCTATATTAATTATAAGCATTTAATTTAAAAAAAAATAATTTTTTAAATTAATTTTTAATAATTAATAAAATTTAAAAAAAAATAAAATTACTTTACTTTAATGGAAAAAGTAATTAATCTTTGAAGAAAAATTAAAAATTTGTTAGTGAACCATGTTATACTTATTTTTCAATAATAAAAACACGAATTCTCTTATGTAAATATAAAAATATAAAATATAAATACTATTGCTGTAATATAAAATAACTACATATTACAGCAATAGTAATATATAATTATTTTGCATTAATAATCTAACGGAATGCTAGACAGTATCAATCACTATTCTATATAAATGAAAGTCGAAAATCCTCCAAATATATTATACAAAAACTGAATCAGATAATTTTGTTATAAGAGTCAACGCGGAATATTTGGAATACAAGAAATCTATTCATTTGCTACACAACATTTAAGTTTTATGTCCAATAATTTATTATTATTATTTTAATATTTATTGCTTTATAATTTCTTATTGAATCATTGAATTTTTGTCGATTTAATTTTCTTTCATTCTAATCCATTTTTTACTATGCAAAATTTGTCAAAAATCATTCATGCCATCAGTCATTTTTAGTATGTATATTGAATGTTATGCTATTATTACATTTAAGTAGTTATCATCTTTAAAACTTATTCTTTGTCTATTTAAATACATATATTCCTCTATCTTTCCTTTAAAAATTCTTACTTTGGAATTGCTTTATTATTATAAATATGCACTAATCACATAGGTCAGTGATTCTCAAATTATGAGGAGCGATTTCCAAAAGAGATACAAATATGAAAAAAAAAAAAAAAAAAAGCATGATATAATAAGCAGATGAAAATTATATTATCTTAAGTAAATAAAAAAAAAAATTATCAAAAATTATAAATAATTTTTTGAACTTTATTATTAACTTTAAATAATAAGTAATTTGTGAATTGATAAAGAATTTTCAAATATAAATATAAAGTTAAAAATCCGAATTCTTTATGTTTAAAATGGCTTTAACTGTACGATATATAGTTTATAGAATTTTTTCATAGAAAACATTCATAAGTTAAATATAAAGATTAATTGTTTCAATTTACAATAATCTTTCAAAAGAAATAATTATAAATATTAATTCAAAATAAAATTATTTATAAATCTTATTTAAAATTTTTCTTCTTTTAAATTTTGGTTTTAAACGGAAAGACAAATAAAATCTTGCAACTATATATAGAAAAAAAGTTCATAATTCTTTACCAATATGTATTTGCATCTTTTTTCTTTTTATTTGAAAAAAAATATTTTTTTTTTTTTTTTTGCCAACCAAAAATTTAAAAAAAGAGAAGAGTGAAAAACAAACACAAAATAAAACAGCACTTTTGAGTTGTTATAATAAAATTATAGTCTACACAAAGAATGAATGCGTTTTGTAGAAATATAGAATTATACCCGTCTCAAAAGCATGCAAAACATTTATCTATTTTTGCGAAAACCTTTTGACCATTTTTTAATCCGACGGAGCACAAATGAAACACAGGAACTCACTCCTATTAAATGGGTGTTTAAACCTTTCTGAAGAAAAGAAAAGAAATAAAAAATAAATAAATAGAAATAAAAATAAGATTACAAAGAGCGAGGGTGTTGTCAGAATCGTCTGCCTTCAAAAAAGGCTGACAAATGGTGGAGGCTGGAAGACAGAAAAAAAAATAAATAAAATAAGAAAACTGAACACACGCGAATGACTGCAGTCAAGAAGAAATAAAGCGGTTATTTTATGGAACAGGACAATGACAGAGGAATCTTGTGTGGTATAGCAGAAAGAAGTGGAAAGAAATAAAAAAAAAAGAATCAAAATCACTTTTCGTGCTAGCTTAACCCTGAAAACACCCGTTTTTCTAGAAAAACAAAAAACAATGTCGAACCTAATTGCTCGCGGATCGCGACTATATTCCGTTGGAGGCGAGTGGCAACAGCTTTTATTTTTAGAATTTTCTTTTGAAAACGATAAAATCGTTCTTATTCAATGATGCGAATGACAAAAGTAAAGGAGAAAAATATGAAACCATGGAATTATTATTATTTTTTTATTTCCTACAATTTGAATGAGTAAGTACTGATTTAAAAATTTATATATATTGAATTATGAATTTATATTATTGTTATATTTTGAATTATGTTCAGCTACGTCGTTATTACGAAATTAATAACTAGGTTTCTTTTTTTTTCTTAATATATCTGTTCCATGAAATCGTTTATTTTATATGAAATTTTATTTTTAAAATAAAAAATTGTACCTCTATTTTGAAAATGTATATAAATATATATAATAATATTAATAATTAAAATTCTATCTGTATTGAGACATAGAAAAATATTATAGCAACTAAAATATATTCTGTCAAAACAATTTATTTGCAAATTTTTTACTTTAAACCATTTGGATATAATTCATTACTATTTTATTACAAGGTCTAATTTATAAGATATATAGATATTTAGACATACACATATTTTATGTTTTCTAAGAAAATTTTTTACTTTGTTTAATATTTTTTAATTTTTTGTGTCTGCGTACCAAATGAAATATTTCCAAAGACGCATTATAATGATTTAAATAATTAATAAAAAATAATATCGAAATGATTTTACATTAAAAAACCCCAATAACTGAAAATAATGTAGTTGTTTTAATTTATAGCATATTGATTTTGTATCACGTGATATAATAAATTTCAAATTGTCCCATATGAAATGAACTTTAAAATAAAAAAAATTTAAATTAAATATATTTTTTTAAATTAAATTTGTGTCCCTTTAAATAATTTTTAAAAGGTCACAAACGCAAATTGTTTGAACATATTTAAGAATCATTAAATTCAGAAAAGGCTGCTTTGATAACCTTTTGATTGATAAAAATTTATTCTTTAAAAACGATTCCAAATGTTTAAAGCGACAGTCAGTGGGAGACTAATATTGTTAATAGGGTGCATAATTGTTTAGTTTGTCATTTTTTTTTGCACACTTTAGGCTAATTAAATTGGGGACATACAGTTTAACATGGATTCTGAACTGCTAATAAACTGCCATGCCACTTGCCAGGATTCGAACCTGAGGTACCAAAGGCCACAGCCATCAGGCCGCAGGGCAATGAGGTAGAACCTCAAATATCAAATCGTTCAGTTTTTAGAGTAAAAAGAATAACACCTTTTCGATTCACCAACGCTGGCACTGATGCACAATGTCAATTTATTGACAATAATATACTGTGCATTAATTATTTATCAATAAAAATAAAAATAATATTTTAAATAAATAACTCAAAATCATCAATAAACAAAGTTTTGTTTATTGGTGTCTATGAATAATTTATTTAAAGCCCTTTATGAATAAAATTTCAAAATGCAATGCCACCTCCTCCAACCCAGAGGACAAAATATTCACAAATTTAAATTCTGTTCTTGAAGTATGTCATGATGTGCAAAGACTTTTTTTCCCCTGGTAATCAAAAAAAGTTATTTATAAAACTACATCGAAAAACTTATTAAACTTAAAAACCATTCCACCGTGAAACAACTTTTTAATCTTATCTTATCTGCCACAAATTAATCAGCCAAACAATTAATCCAATTGAAGAGTGAATATCAATCTTTTCATCTTAAACAATGCAAGCAATTATTCCTAGTGAAGCGCATCTTTTGTTATGAAAGCACTCAAATAAACAGATTAACACACAACTTCATTTGCATACAACTTAATTCCCAAACACAAAAAGAAATTGAACTCCCAATTTTTTTTCCCAACACTCAAAATTATCATTCATAGCTTGTTGTACAGAGGGTACAAAAGGCCACGGTCTTCCTAGGGAATATCGTTTGCGCAAGGCCGATTCGAGACCTCATACTGGGAACTTCTCAACAGCGTATCCACCATCAAAAGATCGAGCATCCATCAGTTTCTTGCTTTCACTTTATTTCTATTCCATCCCCCACCCCCTCCTTATATACTTGCTTCCCCATTTTCCTAAATCTCCTGAAGAAATAATGGTTTTCACCCTAGCTTGACGCCAGGGAGCGATAAATATATGGGGAAGGGAAAAAAAACTCGTATTTCTTTATGTTGAGGTTAGTTCCTAGATTTGGCGTATTATCGTCATTGGCGCAGAAAATAGGAAAGATAATTCCTTTTTCTTATAAATAACGTCGCTGAAAATTGAAGGTTAATGTAATAATGCAAGTTTAGAGGAAATGATGAAAATCGTTTGCATCGCAAAACTGCATGTTTTTAAATAAATGTAATTACGATGACTTTTAAATTAAATATATAATTTCTAAAAATATATAATTCATTAAAATTATATATTTTCTTAAAAGAAAAGAGGGAATGTGCTACAACATTTAATGGTATTTTTCGAATTATATTCAATGAACGGAATTCAATTTCAGACCATCTAGTAATTTCAATTTAATTTGAAATAGAGGCTCATAATAGATTGTATAGCGTCTAATTTTTGTAAATTTGAGAATCTCTCATTAATAAATTTTGTTTTTCCTCAAAGCAAATAATTTTAATTAAAAATGTGGCTGGCAAAATGTTTTTGTTAATGGACCGTTTTTTTTTTTTTTTTTTTTTTTTTTTTTTAAAAGAAGATCAATTTAATAGAATAAATTTTGTAAAGGATCTAAAATGCCGAACCTTATGTTTTTCTAAACAGATTTCAAAACACAGCTTTTTTTTTTTTTCTTCAATATAATATGTTATTTTATTAATTTATAATTATTTTTGGTAATTTTCAAATAATGCTTACAAAAATATTTTCACTATACAGAATTATTGTATCTTTGATGTTTCCTTTTTTTCAAAAATCTTATTTTAAAAGTTAAAAATTTTTGAAATTGCTCGATATTTACAGTTAAAGAGATATTTCAATAGACATTATGTAAGATTATTTAAGGTATTATAAACTGAAATATCTAATAGGAAAAACTGGAGGATATAAAAAAAAAACTTTCATAATAAAATACAACTAATAATTTAAAAATATTATGTACAAAACGTACATTTTATTGTTCCCTCTGTCTTTTTTTTTTTTCCTCCTCCTTTTCTTCTTTTTTTTTTTTTTTTTGATATTTAATAATAGTGTAAAATAATTTCTATTATATTCATTTCTATAAAAAAAAAAAACAAGAGTAAATGATATTGAATGCTATATTTATGTTAACCAATTTTTAAGATTTTTAATATGCCTTTAAATAAATATTTTAATTAATATATTCCAATAACTGATTTCTGTAACAGTGCCCTCATTAAAAAAAAAAAAAAAACCGAATTAAATTAATAAAAGTATTTTCAGCAAGTATTGTAAACAAAAGGGGGACTGATAGAAGAGTGACAAGCGGTATGGCCTAAGGGTTACAGGCTTCGTGTTCGAGTCTCAGAGGTGCCATGAATGTTTTTGTGGTTCGAATACACTTTAAATCGTAGGGCAGCCTGGTGGCTAGCGTTCTGGTCTTTGGTATCACAGGCTTCAGGTTCGAATCCAGGTGGTGACATGGATGTTTGTTAGTGGTTCGGAACCACTTTAAGCCGTAGGTCCCGGTCTCATATGACTGTAAGAGCTTCAGTCAGACTTCTCTCATCCACATCATTCCCAAACTGTAAAAGGGCAACTCAGCTCTAGGAACAGTGATGTGGTGTAATAGTAGTATAAGTGGTGGTGGTTCGGAACTTACTTTAAACTGTAGGTTCCGGTCTATTTTGCCCTTGCGTGCACAAGACGAACGTAGTACAACAAACCAAAAAGAAATTTAAATCGCAGGTCCTTGTCTAGACCGCAGATCGTTGGGCTGACAATTCTAACCAGTAAAAGCATATATCTGCTTATTATTACTTCTATTTGATTTCATCCCTGGTATTGAAATCTGCCAATAGGGCCATAGTACAACATGGACTGTTGTGCCGGAAAGTTAGAAAAAAAAAAAAAAACCCAACAATAATGATCTTTCCAAACAGGTCCTTCAAAATAAGTACTATTCAACGTGGGTAAAAAAAAAAAAAAAAGTGTCATCAACAAGTGTTGAATGCTACATCTTTCAACAACACTTGAAATTTTAATAGAAAAGCAAGACTTATAATAATAATAAAGAAAAAGGTTGTCCGTCAACTTGGCGATTTGTGTCACTCTTAACTAAGGCTTCAAGAGAGGGATGCTTTTACGGCAACCCGCTCAGAACAAGGCGCCGCATTCAAAGTCGTTTTTAATGGCTCGGATAAAAGGCAAAGCAACGCCCAAAACGCGCAACTAACTCAACTCCTCCATAGATTCTTTCCATCATTCCAAGAAACGTGCACAAAATCCGTCCTCAGAGGTTAACAACTCTACAAATGCAGACAAACAAATGCACTTTTTTTTTTTCTGTTGGAAAAAAGGAAATACCGTAGTTTTGTTTCAAGCATTATTTTGTTTTCTTTGAAAGTTTTTAATAGAGAAGGTGATATTTCTCAGTTCATAAGTTTTATTACTTCTATTTATGCTTTTGCAATTAGGAAAAAAAAAAAGTTCATGTTATTTTTCAGGTCAATCTATGTGCTTATGAGCTTACAAGTACTTTATGTGCTTCAATCTGCCTTTTATGAAAAGCAGATTGAAGCACATAAAAAAATAAACAAAGTATTTCTTAATTGTTCTACCAAATTAAGCAGGCTTTCGTTATTTTTTTAATAAGTGTAATTCTGTTTTTAATGCTGAATACATATTTGTCACAACCGTTCAGAAATTAATCATATCCCTGCAATTATGTTAGATGTTTATACATTATTCAGATATGAATCATTGCTGATGTTGATTAATTCTGATATGAATCATTGCTAAGAAACATAAAAAACATCTAATCAATTATAAAGTAATGCATTTTTGAGCATTACTTTTCAAAAAATTCAATTTTTCATAGAAAATTATAGAAATTTTTTATTATAAATTTTTAAGGTTAATTCCTATTCTTTTTTTCGAAACTACGCACTAATTATATTTTACTGCATTTATAAGAGTGTACCTATATTTATAACTATTATTATTAATTTTGTAACCCTGCCATATATATAAACTATCCTCCCTGGCACAACAGACCATGTTGGACCATGGCCGACTGGCAGATTCCAAGAAACAGGAGGTGTTTTATTTTTACAGGATATAGTTGTCAACCCTACACCCAATACTCTACAATCGTATTAAAGTGGATTCGAACCACTACAAACATCCATGGCTCCTCCATCGAAACCTGTGCCACACAGTGCCAGATATATATATATATATATATAATATTGTGCAAGATGCTTTTATTTTATAAAATGATCTACTTATACAACAAATTACATCTCCCTCCCCCTTCCTGATAATTCAATATGTACAAAAGTATCAAAGCTTCGATAAAAAAAAAAAAATAATAATAATAAATAAAGCTCCAAATTCAAGTACCAATTCATATCCTACCCAAAATTATCTAGAAAAATTTGTTGAAATTCAATTCTTATGTTTTCTATCGAAATAACATGCGAATTTGTCAACAAATTTGTAAATATACACACACATGCATAATAACTTCTTATTAAATCATGTCATTTTTAGAGCAAAAAGCAACATAACATAGATAAAGTCATCAGTTAAATCGCTCTTTTAGTTTTGTCCCTCCACAAACGAGAACAAATATAATTGCACAAGAGTAATGTATAACTCTATATATAGATTTCCTCATAGCTACACTTACAAAAAGAACGCATATTATTTTAAAAATTTAACGAAATATATAAAAAAAAAAAATCATTAATGATAGAAACACTTTATGTTTAAAGGAAAAAATAAATAAAAATTTAAAACAGACGAGGGAAAATAAAAATGCAAAAAGAATCGAAAAACTATTTCTCTAAACCCCTGTCGTTCGCTACTTTTAATATACGGGAACATTTATTGGGTTGCCACACAACTTAGCTAAGTATATCTCGCAAGATAATCTCGCCAATATTGTTTTTAAAAAGTCAAAATCTGTTCGGACCACCACGTTACTGTGGAAATGGATTGTTCCGTAAACTGGCAAAAGACTTTACTATTTTATAAGTAGATATCATACTATTACTACAATCTAGAATTCAATTTAAAAATCTATTGCAGATAATTTTATAATTCAAATTGCATAAAACGTCATACTTTTATCTGTCTCGATTTCTAATTTCATTTTTCATTTCTCGGTATTAATGTTGATTAAATTCGCTAAGCGGAACATTTGAATTTCAGGGGTCAAGCAAAATTATTCATTTTTTAATGATATATTTATACAAAAACAACTATATAAAATAAAATGGAACAAGAACATATTATAACGATGCTGTTTTTTAACGAGTAAACAAACTGTTGTGTTAGCATGATAATATCCTTGGATATTGCCATGCACTTAAATGGTGACAACCGAAATTACTTTCTTGCCAAGTCAATAATTAAATACATCATATTATCTTATTATGTATAGAGGGCTGAGTGGCTAGCGCTGTGGCGATCGGTACCACAGGTTTCGGGTTCCAGTCCCGGCGGTGACAAGATGTTTGTGTGGTTCGGAATCCACTTTAAACCGCAGGTCCCGGTCTAAACAAATCAATCTTACTCTTTATAAATCTAAATATGTATAAAAGTAATATGTAATATTTAAAAGTACGCATAAAATAATATGTATATGTATATAAAAACATTTCTATATGTCGGCAAATACGGTACGTCGTAGATTAAGTACTTGCTCTTCTTCATTTTCAATCGAAAAAGAAAACGTAAAAGATTGGCGATAAAGCGCCAAGAACAAAATCCCACTAAAAACCGTACAAAACCCTAAGCGCATACGCTAGGAGTGGGCGTACTTTACGGGTTTATGTCGCGACCTCTGAACCGTCGAACGTGCGCTCGTGACGTAACCGACCTAGGCCTGGGAACCTGGCTGGGGGTCAGAACCTTCTCCTTTCCGCAGGGGGAGGGCAGACGACAGGTTTCCAGCGCAGGGTCTCGCCAGAAAAAGATGACTCCATGCGCTTTTTTTTTTTTTCATAATTTATCTTATGTTCTTTGTGTGTGCGCTTTCACTTTGTAGAGAGAGAAAAAAGGGGGAGGGTCTTATCAACCCTCGGTGGAAAAGAAAAGTGTGGAAAATCTAGATAATGCAGTAAGATGCATTTAATAAGATGATAAGAGGGATTTTTTTATTTTTTAGTTGTACATTTTGGGTGTGTGGAAAACGGATTTGAAGTTTTTATTATTACTATTATTGTGACGGCAGACCATTTTTGCTGGAATTTCATGCAAACTGGCTTTAGGGTCACTCTTTACAGAATAAACACGAAATAAGGTCATGGAAAAATTTGTAATTTCAAAGTCATTTCAGTTGATTAGTTACAGTTTTAAAAAATGTGGAATTTAAGGATACAGAAAACTTTGGACTCTTTTTGGCAACAGCCACCACTTTAAACAGTAGAGTAACGGGCGCTTTAGGTAGAGCTTTGCCGATATCGGTCTGGCTGTGCACATGGCTTCCTAGTTTTCCTTATTGGAAACACGTAAAAGAAATAGTTTCCCGTAACAAACTTCTATAAAGACAGTTTTGCCTCTTTTCCGATCTCTCTTGTGCTCTTGTACATCAGTGTTTTATACTGATTTAGATTCTTACGTTATTTATCCTAATACAGAGCGTTTATTGTTAGAGAGTTTTTGCATACCGTACTTTGAAAATACGGTATGTTTTTTCTCCCCCAGCGCGCATCTCATAGGAAATTGCGCATGCGTATCTGTAATAATGTTTCCTATGAGCATGCGCGCTAGGGAGAAAAAAAAAATACGGTATTTTTAAAGTACGGTATGCAAAAACTCTCTATTATTTCCTGATTGCTATTAACGAATTGGAATGAAAAGTCTTTTAATTTTAATCGAACTCAAATCCCTGTTTTTATGAGTTGTATTATATCTCTCGTCATCATGCCAATGCAGACAATATCTTGTGTAAAACACAAAAATATAAAAATATTATCATTCAAATTTGATAGTATTTTCATGATGTTTTCTAAAGATTAATGAAAAGTAACATGAAAGTATGATATAAATTATCTTTTGTGGTTGATAGTTTAAGAATTCTAAATCGTTAGAATCAAAAATAAATCTGAAGGAATCTTAATACAAGACAGTTTAAGCATATAATAATCATCATCACCATTAGCGCAAGAGCCATATGGTGAGCCAAGGTCATCTGTCTACAGGCATATTTCGAGACAGGAGATGTTTTCTTTTTACATACGGGGTAAGCCCTACTTCCAACGCTCTAAAGTCATATGAGACCGGGACCTACGATTTAAAAGTGGATTCCGAACCACTATAAATATCCATGAACGAAACAATATTTCGCAAAATATTATTATTATTATTATTATTATATGACGGCCTGATAGCGCTCTAGTGACACCGAGCGCAGTCACTAGAGCGCCATCAGACACCATATAATAATAATAATATTTTGTGAAATAGTTTGAGATAAAATCTATTTTCTGGTTTAGATATAGAAAAAGGAACATCATAAACAGGCTTTGAAATCAAATGAAACCAAAAATGTAAGTGGAATCGAGGTTTAACGATTAAACTAATATAAAATCCTTTCTAAACGCGAAGTCTATAGGAATTCAGAAATGTCGCAATTAATTTCCAAAACTCTGCAAAAATTCAGCAAATAAATTAAAAATCTGAAAAGGACCTTGGCGTTATTTGCAGTCAAAATCTCTAGTTTATCAGATATTTTTCGAAATTAACACTATATTTACACCTTCCACCCCTTAACCAACCTAAATTTAGCAGATATATTAGTTTGAACACGTTGACGATGCGTCACTGAATTTGAGAGAAGAATCCAGAACAAAGTAGTAAACACCTGATTTCGAACCGGAAAGCCACATCACAAAGTAAGCAGGTCCCATATCCTTAGGAGTGCTTGATAAGTACAAAGCAAACTCTTTTTATCAAGCAGGCCAATCAATTTCTAAACGCGTTTAAATAAGACGTGTGGTGACGGAACATGCTCGAAACACAATGGCCGTTTATCAGCTCTTAAGATCCTTCCAAGAACAACGCACTTTTAGCCTTTCGATCTCGACGCACTTGCAGCCGAGTAAATACAATCGTAAATCACACAATAAGCATAAGAAAAGACAACACGAGACACTATTTTAACCATT
This sequence comes from Caerostris extrusa, assembly GCA_021605095.1. Taxonomy (NCBI): domain Eukaryota; kingdom Metazoa; phylum Arthropoda; class Arachnida; order Araneae; family Araneidae; genus Caerostris; species Caerostris extrusa. The sequence continues at coordinate 19 of BPLR01020330.1, read as the reverse complement.
AATCACACGCTATTCGTTA
>BPLR01020329.1:0-110214 GCA_021605095.1 Caerostris extrusa | reverse complement strand
TATAAACTTGTTTTTCAAGCACTATATGTTTATCCAAGCGCGGGTATTTTTAATGAGAAGTAATACTGCGTGAAATTTACACGTAGGCGACTTTATTAATCCATTTTGGGTACCGATATATGTAAAGTTACGGGTTTACCCTATATGCTTGTTTGTAGCCATAGGTATACCGATATTGTAAGATATATGTATCTGGCATACACCGATATATGTAAAAGTACGCACCATATACGTCCGATATACAGGTTACTCACAAAATTTAGAATTTAATGTAAGAACAAAAACGTAACAACAATGTATAAAGTAAAAAAGTATGTGGAATCACATTCATGCAATAAAATTTCGTCAGTTTTCTTTTAAAAATTGAAAAAAAATAAAACATATTAAATAAAAAACTATAGAATTCCAAATGATTTTATTAAAAAAGCACATAAATAAATTTAAATAAACTAATAAGAATAACTTGTGAAACAAATTTTAAAAAAGTAAATAAACCAATAATAAAAGGAAGTTGAAGAAAGTGGTCCAGGACATCAGCAGTCCACTACTCTCCAGGCAATACAATATTTTATGGGTAACAATAATAGAATTTTCCCCCGATATATATGTCAAATCTTTTTCTATTTCAGTCATAATTGCATACAAAGAAAAACACAGAGCTGGATGATTTCGCCTGCAAGACTGCTATTTATAAGAAATTTCCGGTGTTGGATTTTTACAGCAGGAAGTACCATAATTATGCTGTGTAGACCAATTTCATTTTTGCCTGGGAAATAACGAAAAAAAAAAAAAAAAAAAATAAAAGAAGCGGCCAAGAAAAGACTGCTGTCACAATCACCTGAACATGTGAATGCAAGTGAAGGACACGTTCTCCCTGCAGTTTGACGCGTCATCCATCCGTTGCTGTCGCCCTGTCAAGACGCATAAAAACAAAAATCGAAACCAGACTGCAACACCGCCTCGCATACGTCAATGCCAACGTAATTATGACCGATGGAGATATCTAAATTATAATAATCTCTTTCTATCAAATGACAAATGCGACATTTCGATGACTTCGATAAAACGAAAACTAGTTGGGATGAAAGTTTAAGGGGGTACATACGGAAGGATTGCGATGATAACGATGCTTTCTTTCCTCTCTTTTTTTCACCCCCATTGTACGTGTTTTCATTAGAAACAAAGGAAATGCTTTTAAATATTTAAAAGGACAAATTTAAATTGTCCGGTGTAAAAATATATTGTATTAAATTAAAAAACTAAATACAAAATTGAATATTTTTACAAAAAAAGATTTTTATTAAAAAATCAAAAATTTGAAACTATCGGGTTTTATGGAAATAAAAAGTCTTTTAATTGTTTTTGTGATATTATTTAATCTTTAATATTTAATATTTTTAAATGTTATCTTTTAAACTTAATGAAATGTGTTTGATTTATTTGATTTTTGTTAAATTAAAAAATTAAACTGATACATAACTGAGTATTTTTACAAATAGAATTTTTAATTATTAAAATGAAAAAACACCTTAAAAAAGTCTTTTAATCTTTTTTTTTTAAGTCTTTTTAAATTAAAAAGTCTTTATTATTTTTTATTAGTTTTTAGTTTTTGAAATCTCTATTTTTTTTTTTCGTAAAAAAGTCTAATATTTAAAAGACTTTAAAGTCCTTTTTATTTAAATAAGTCTTTATGTTAGTCTTTAAATTCTTTTTTTTAAGTCTTTCTGTTTTCTTTTTAAAAAGTCTTTTTATAGTCTTTTTGTGATTTTTTAATGTTTAATATTTAATATTTTAAATTTTGAAGACTTGTTCTAATGAAAACTTATTTCATAAAAACTTTTTCTTTTAAAAATTTTAAAAACTTTATTTTTATTTTTAAAAAAAATTAACTTTTCAAATAAAATATTACATTTTAAGATTAATTGCCAATTAGATTGTCTTGCGAAAAAATTGCAAAAATTTTGAATTTCATTTTTATTCATTTGCTCTTAAATCATTAAAAACATGTATCGCATTATTAGTATTATTCGTAAAAATTAAATGTTACTGATACCTTTAAGAATTATATTAATGATGTTATAACACGATTAAATACAATGCTACTAATTAAAATTTTACGATGTTACTAATTAGAATTTATTACTTTTTTATATCAAAATCAATATAAAAACAATAATTTTGAAAAAGATATAAAATTTTTGTTTACTTCGGTGTGTTTCTTGTTATAATTTTTTAATAATTAAGTTTAAAATTTGCATCAAGGTTAAAATGTACTAAGATATAACTTAATCATAATACTGGGTGTGTCGGGAAAAAATGCATTTAGTGCGGGTATTTTTAATGAGAAGTAATACCGTGAAATTTACACGTAGGCGACTTTATTAACCCATAAATATAGGTTATTATGCACTATTTCACAGAACCTTTGCTCCTAAGTTACTATGTCTTGCTAACCTTTTCTGGCCAGACATTTTATTTACCTGTTTTTAAACCTGGAACTATGCAATAAAGAAAAAAATACAGTAATAATATTAGCGCTTTCGTATTCATAGTATGTATATTTCCATTCTAAATATGTATGCTTGTTATGAGATAGTGTGCCTATTAATATCGCTGTAGATTTTATTTCTGTAACGAGAACAGTTCTATCCGCAATTAATGGCTTCTAGAAAGGTTTAATAAAAATGTTTTATTTCATTTTCAAAGTTATTATGAACTTCATTTTTTTCCTAGAAAGCCTTTAATATTTGTTTTGATATAATTTTCTTATATTTGCAATCTGTTTGCCAAATATAATTGTTTTCATTTATTTCTATTATAATGTTATTTTATTTTTATAATCTGTTATAATATTAAATATTTTTTTAATTATATTTTATTCATTAACCATAACGAATTATGCAAATATCAATTAAGATTTAAATAAGTAAAAGTGTGTTAGTTAGTGTTAGCATAAATTTAATTTAAATATTTTTCAAAATATTTTAATTTAAACCGTTAAAAAAGTAATTTCATATATATACTGATTGATTCATACGTAAAAACTTTTAATAACTTTTTAAGGATTAGCACATTTCTTGATTACAAAATGATGGGATTTATGAATTTCCTTGAAAAAGTCTATAGGTTCATGGATGCATGCATATCTTCTTTAAATGTTTTTACTTTTTGTTTTCAGTTTTTAAATGATTTTCTCTTCTATTATTTATATTGAAAAAAAATTTGATGATTCTTGTTTTTGAAACACGAAGCTTAGTGATGAAACCGGTGCAAATTGATTTCAAGTTTATTTTAAGGTGTGTCTAAGGAAAACTTTGATGTCACACCCAACTAAATATGACACCATTTTAATACACTGAAAAAAAATTGCTCAAATTCTTCTTTTACACAAAGATTGGACATCAACCTTTGAAACCTACCGCAGAGATGAGTTGTCTTTGTGATTTAGAGTAATCATCTATTATCCCAGCATGAGGCCCAGACTTGGAAACAGGTCCATTTTCAACATTTTAGAAAGAAAGTATCATCATTATCTTCCATAAATAAATAACAAAAAAAAAGTAATTAGAAAACAGTTTTCTTCACTTAGGTTTTTAAACGCCCACCTACTGTTGAGGAACAAGCACATTTTTATTTTTATTTTTTATTTCGTGCTTTGTAGCATCGCTTCTTTTATGTTTGAAACCTTTTTTATAGCAGCTATTTCATTTAGTTTGCTTTTACAGGTCCACCCCCTTGATAACCCCTCCTCCACCTGGTCCAGGGTCTATAGGCATTGAAAGTAAGTCGAGGTGGTGGACGATTTTAAGATTATTATTTTATTTTGCTTTAAAAAATTGTGTTTGTTTTGTTTGCATATTGTTTTGTTTTGTTGGGTTTTTAAGTAGGTGTATTTTACTTTTGGATTGGTGATAAGTTTGTTTATGTTTATGATAAACAAACATATTATGTAAATGCTCGCAAATATATCCCAGTTTTTAGTGAAATCAGATATATATATATATTTATTTATTTATTTTATTTATTTATTTACTTTGAGTGGCACAATTAAGAAAAAAATATCAGCAAAATACTTCAAAGATTCCCATAGAAAACTTTTAATGAATATTTGCTTACAGAATAATATTACACGCATATTTAAAATAGAAAGCCTAATATGATCGTTTAAAAATCTAATATGGGTTTGGTAATATTTTAATATTCTCAGTGAGCGTTATCAGCTCTAATAACTGTCTGGGCACCATATGTCGTCAAGTAAGAAATATTTAAAAAACGTTAACTAATATTTTTAATTTAATTAAAAGCCAATAATAATTTTTTCCTTTTTTTTGCTGTGAACCAGATAAAAATAATTATATATCCAGAAAAAAAAAAGTACATTTTTAAATGCTATGGCTTGGTTAAACACGCTGAAACATACACAAATTTATTATTATTTGCATTGATACCTGGAGCATTAAAGTTGGAATAATGATAGCTAGAAATCTTAAGAATACAGATAAAACTTAAGAGAAACCAATAGGTGTTGCTATGGTTTTAAATCCCATTTTCAGCCGAAAGAGTTATTTGGATAATTTGGAACACATTGATGTTTGTTGTCATTATTTTTATTTTAATTATACCAAAAAGCAATCACTTTGAAGAATTTTAGGAGATTCTGGATAAATTTTGTTTAATTTATCACTAATTTCTACAATTTAAATTCCAGAATACATCAAGCATGAAAATATACTGCAGATGATTACACTCTAACTACATAACATATATATAATGGCGTAGCACACACACACATATATGCAATACATATATATATATAATAAATGAAATGCAATACCCCCACACACATATATATATATATATGGGGGAGTGTATATAATATAACGCTTTAAGCTAAACATAATTTTCATATATATATATATATATATATACAGTCTGAGTAAAAACTTTAAGGCCAGTAGACATTTTTGAGAAAATGGAAACATTTAAACTGAGGTAGTAAAATACCATTTGATTAATAATTATTGAGCTTAAATAAAAGTAAAAAAGTAGAAAAATTAATTTGCAAATATTTTATTATTAGAAAATATTACAGAACACACAGATGAATATTTGAGCCTGAGTAAAAACTTTAAGGCCAACTTAGAAAATAACATAAAAGAAAAAAAAATTACAAATTCTTAGAAGGTTGTGTAGGAGCCATTACTTCGAAATACTTGAAATATTCTTTGTTTTCATGGATGAAACGAGTTTTTGACAAAAGGGTGTGGTCGGTTTTATACCATTCATCTGCGATAGTAGATTTCAGCTCTGTTGTTGATGTAAATATCTCCCATTTTATTCTTCTTGCTAAGTTAGCCCAAAGGTTCTCGATTGGGTTATCAGGTGATCTAGCTGGCCATTTCACAGTTTCAACATTGTTGACTTGGAACCAATTTTTTTGTGCTGTTACTCGAATGGATCGGTGCATTGTCTTGCTGATATTTCCAATTTTCTGCAGCAAGACATTCAGCATTTGGCAAAAGATGAGTTGTTAGGACATTTTGAGGTATCCTTGTGAATTCATTCTACCTGAAACGAATGCAATTCAGCCCACACCATTGTAAGAAAAACAGCCTCAAGTCATGACAGACCCTCCACCTAATTGGCGATTGGAGAATATTTCTTTTTCATTTCTTATATCATGCCAGTAGAAATTCCAGCCATCTGGTCCATCCAAATTCCATTTTTTCGTCAGAAAAAATAATTTATATCCATTGGTTGTCCCAGGTGATGACTTTCTGGCCAAAGTTCAAAAGCTCTATTTTGTGTCTCTGCAGTAACTGAGGCTTAGTCTTGCTGTATAAGTGCACCTTCCAGACCTTCTAATTGTGTTATAAATCGTTTTTTGACAAACTTTTAAACCTGTCGTCGGAATCAGTTTCCTGGTTGAGTACTTTCCAGTAGATGCAAGTTGGCAAACTCTTCTTTCGTCACACGAGGACAAAGCTTTAGGTCTTCCCCCAGTATTCTTTTTACCATAATTGTCTTTCAATTTTAAAAAAATTGTGACTAATCTTTGTCTTCCTATATTTATCACAATAGCACGACTACTCATTCCTGTTGAAGACAAAGCTTCGATTTGTCCTCTTCCACGATCATTAACTTCTTATCCTTTCGCCATCTTCACAAAAATCACCAATACTTCGAAGAAACGTATGATAAATATGAAAATTGCCGCGTTGTCACAAGCTAGTAGTTGCAATGGTAATTACACGATTATATTATATTTATTTTTTAAAAAATGACTGGTGGCCTTAAAGTTTTTACTCAGGCAGAAATACTAACTTTGTAAATAACCCCATGTTTCTCATAAATAAGTACTTACAAATTATGTTTATAGCATTTATTTCTTATCAATGAACTTTAATAATTAATATTATTTGAATCCCTTTTATTTCATTTTTACATTTTCTCAAAAATTTTTACTGGCCTTAAAGTTTTTACTCAGACTGTATATTGCACATATGTGTGTGTGTATTACGTCATTATATGTTATGCCGTTAGAGTCTAATTATCTGCAGTGTATTTTCATGCACATATATATATATAAGTGTGGAAGTGTGTATTGCATTTGATTTTTATTCAAGTGAATACTGAAGCATAATGTTTTTTTCTTTTGGAAAATTTTATTTTATAAAGGAGCTTATTAATAAACATGAACAAATTCTATATCACTCTTGCAAAACATTATTATGAACAAATATCGGGAGAGAAACATTGCATTTGTTTAACATTGCATTAACATGAGAATCATTTGCATTTGAATTTTAACAAATTCACCACCGGATATTGTGCTGAATTTGTTGAAAATTCAAATGCAAATGATTTCTCATGTTAATGCAATGTTAATGAATTTTTAATGCTTTCCGGTGAATTTTAGATGCTTTCACATATTAATATTTTACTTTATAAAAACATAAAAAGAAACCAGAAAATGAAAAAAATTTAATCTTGTTTTTAATTCAAGTATTCAATATGGACAATACGTTAATTAAGATCGATGATGTCCAAATTTTTAACTTCCTTAAATAGCATTTAAAAAATTTCCCGGCCTCACATTAAATATACTAATTGTTTGTTAAGAAAAAAATAAGTAAATAATCAATCAATGACAAATAACCAAAATGTCGTAGAATGATTCATTTTTGAAATTACAGATAAAATTAAGAAAATTTTTTTAACAAAATCAGTGGATTTTGTATTCCACTGACGTATATCAGAAAAAAAAAAATCGCCTAAGGCTGATGGAATACATTGTCATCCGAAAACAAATTTAGAGGTTAACTACCGTGCATTTTCATATTGTATATGAAAATTCACACCAGGTAAAGTAACTATCGATGCTAAACGCTTTACAAACATTGTCACAAATGCCATCGAGTTCCTTTGTTTCTGAAAACAGTGATTATGGCCGCTGCCAGCGGATTAGTACCTGAGCCCTTCTACACGCAAGAGCCACCACTAGGCCACGAATCGAACATAATTTTAATCATCAAATTAAGAAATAACTTAAAAATTATAATGGAAAATCTAGATTGGTATTTTAGCTGTGCATTGGTGGGCCTCATGATCCATTAGAATTGCAAATAATAAATTATGTAAAAACATTAATGCCTTAAAAAAGTTGCGATTTTTTTGGTAGGAAGCCACATTTACACCAGCTTTGGACAACAATTGGACCTGAAGTAGACAGCCATGCTTTTGATAGATGGAATCAATTAAATTTTTTTTTATTTTTCTATCTGAAAGTAAATATTTCCATTGAAGATATCACTCACAAATAAATATAAAATTGATAAATAAAATGTTAAATAATATGTTTGCATTTCTTCGGTATGCTAAAATGGTATGGTAAAAATATATTAAACAAATGAAATTTTATTTATATTAAAAAATAAATAAACTAAATTTTTTATGAATCCTGCTTTATCAGAAAAATTTATTTAAATCCTAATTATCTGTTGGGGCATTTTCCTGACTAATGTTACTTAATTAAGTAATAAGATGTCTAACTTGATTCTGAAAATATTACAACAAAATTTCCGATTAGCAATATAGTCCCCAAAAATGTTCGCAAAAATGCATTGAAATTTGCATCAATCTTAAATTAGACGGAAGATAGTGAACTTTTATATAAAAAAAAAAAGAAAAACTTAAGCAACTACTCTTAAAAGTTAATAATTATGAAGACTGATGAAAACATTACCAGATTAGTTTAAAAGCCATCTTTGTAAAGAGTTGACGAACCAACCAAGAATGTTTTTATTCAAATTGTGTAACTGAGATGTATTGGGCGTGCTTTCACTAGGCAGTCAGATTTTCAAATTTTTTTTTTAGGTAATTAAGGGTGCATGTGTTATATAATACTTAAATAAAAGAAAAAAATATAAGCTATGAAGAAAATACTTTTAAGTTGACATAATTCTAATTTTGTTATTTGTTTTTGTTATTTGTATGTGATACAAATAATATTTCTATAAAATCTAATAGAACTCTTCATGTAATGCTATGATTTTTCTTTTTATTGAGAGAATGAGCATTTTAAAATATTGCAGAAGAAATGTAATTGAAGAAAATGCTAGATAAGAAACATTAAGTTTCAAAAATGTATTTGTAGAGCAAATTTCAAGCTTATTTACATTTAAATGTCCTTTAGATTGAATATTATTACTCGCTATTTAAAAATGAATCTTATATTATGCTAATGACATTAAGAGTAATAGAATTAGTTCAATTTTAATTAGATTAATATTGATTGCATTTCTTTTCTAATGCAAGCAAGCTATTTAATTGTCACTTCATATCTTTCTTAATGATGACGCACGAAAAAGATATTAACTACATACTTAACTTCCAATTATTAAAATAAATTAATGAGTAAAGTAATGAATTACGTCATTATCTTCCGCTGACCTACATTCTACTTTATTTTTTTTTTCTGTGTACTATTTTTTTGTATGTAAATATACATTAAATTGAGGATGTAAATAAACATTAAATGTTTGTTTATATCATCTTTGTTATTTGTTGGGCATTTTATGAAGTTACAAGAGGATTTATTTGGGAAAATTTTGAAATTAACTGGAACAAGAGGAAAAATAACTGTTATAGAAAATGTTTCACAATTAATCTACAGTTATAGATTATCTACAGTTCACAATTATCTACAGTTATAGAAAATGTTTCACAATTAATTGTAAATTTCACGTAATTAAAAATACCATCATTAAAAAATTATAGATGATTTTTTAGATTTAATCCTTTTTGTCAATTGGGGAAAAATTAAAACAAGCAATATTAGATTATCATTAATGCATTTTTAATGATAAATTACTTTTTCAGATATATTTTTTAAAAACAATTGATTAAATTTTTCTGTCGATTATCACGTATTTTTATAATATATTTTTTTAAAGGAAAGTTGGATTTTCTTTATTCAATTATTTTTTCACATAAAAAGATTCCTTTATAATTGTGATTTTCAGGATTTAAGTATTAATTATACTGATGATTATTTCTGATTATCCTTGCTTACATCAACTAATGAAAATAATTTTTAATATGCTTATGTTAAGTGTAATAAACGATTATTAACAAATATTTAAGCTACTTCAAATGTATATTGTGTTTATCCTATGCAAAAACAATTTACAGTTTTTGGGCAATTAAACTTTTCAATCCTTATGTGCTATTGCTATGCAAATTATCGGGACATTTTAATATTTTTGTTTGTATTTTTATGAATAAATTACTAATAAAAGCAACTGTCTCCATTCATATGAGTAATAGAGTAATAGTAATAGGTAAAGTTAAAAGGTATAAAAATTTAACTTACGTTTAATAAGTATTCATTTATTTAATGAGTTACCTATAAAAATATTTCGAAAAAAAGTGTTACTTCATGTAATGCTTTGTTTACAATATGTTTTTAGAATCTGATTTAATTAAAAACTTGAATGCGTATCTAATATGTCTTCTTGAATACGTTTCTAATAATTTTATTTTTGATTGAAAGAAGTTCCAGGGCCTAAAGGTCAGAAAGGAAAACCTGGAAGGCATGGGAGACCTGGACTAAAGGTATACATTAAACAAACTACTCTTTATGTTTCTACACATTATTTTATATTCCTACATAATTACTACTCTTTGTATTTCGAAGCATTCATATTTCTACTTATTCTATAAAAAAATAATAATTTTAGCAATTATTTATCAGGAAATAAAAATGCCGTTCATTTTACGTAAATGTTAATTATATTTATTAAGACATACTAGTATATTTACTGCCACCATATCTACAGCCATCATAAAAATAAATAAATAAATTCATAGTTAAATAAATAAATAAAATTCTTGAATAAATTCATAATAATAAATTCATTTAATGCTTTCAAAACTATATTCGTAATTAATTTAAATATTCACATAAAAGCAATCTTATATTGATTATTTTGGATTTGTATACAAAAATGAATGTTTGTATGCAAAAATATCGATACATAATTAAATAAATAATTTAAATAATTTTAAAATAAAATAAATAAATATTTTTGCATACAAAAATATATTATCAAAATACATTTTAATATTAATGAAGTTATTTCCTTTTACTTGTTTAATTACATCTAAATTCATTAAAACTTTGATCATTAATCAAACTTTATTGATGATAATAAATCTGACATTTAAATCTTACATTATTAAATGTATATCAGCATATTTCTCCATTTAATTTATTATAGGGAGAAGTTGGCATGATAACTGAAAAGGATTTATTAAAGCTTCAACCAAAAAACTAAAGGGAGATAGAGGTATACCCGGACCTCCTGGTCTACCTGGACCTGCTGGGCCGAAAGGTCAAAAAGTATATAATACTTTTTTATTCAGATCAATTTTCATATTAAATTTATATGATTTAATTAGTAGTTCTTCTAATCTAGATATCTGCATAGATATAAGCAATAATAGGTTTCATAATGAGAAGAATACTCAAATTAGTTGCTTCAGAAATTATCATGGTTGATGATGGTATGTATTAGCATTTGGCTTCTAGTCTTGCCTAGTTTTGCAGAACATTAAGTTAAGTTCTTCTTATAATTATTGCGAGTTATATGATGTTCATTGCACTATGAAAAATCATTCATCTGACATTCAATTGTTGATTGAAAATTAAAAATAATTACTGCTGTCCATGTTTTTCCCCAATAAAATAGAAGCAAAAATCTGTTTTAGGGTGAATGTATTATTGCTCCGCCCCGTATTGGAATCACGGGAGGAAATTCAGAATTATGGAACGAAGGAGATTTTGGTTCGGGAGATGATCAAGTAAATATAATTTAGCAGGACATATGCTTGTTACCATTATTTGCTCTTCTGCTCTTTCTGCGTCTTATTCTTTTCTTTTTTGTAGGGAATAATAAAATTAGCTTTCTTCTCTTTTTTTTTTAGTTGCTAAAATGAGTTTTAGATTAGCTTGAAATTACATTTTTTTTTTTTTTTTTTGATGATTAGATCATTGCTCAATCACTGCTACTTTAGTGGAAGACATTATGGATTCATTCCACTGTTTTGTCTAAATAGTTATGCTTAAAATGATAAATTAGTATATAACGTATTGATATGTTGTTGTATAGCTGCGTTGGAGTTTTCTTATATGCGCAGAATAAATATGGGTCAGTCCCTCCTAAAACCCCACCTATATTCTTTAAATTTCTTTTTCTCTCTAATAGGTGTAATTTTTATTGTCACTGACTTCAAATAAAAATGCCTAAAGAAGGCATAATTTTTTTTTAATTCATGCAAGGGAAAGAAATTCGTGTATTTATTCACCGTGCAGAACTTTTTTAAATCATAATAATATTTATGGAGATTGGAATAAAACATACAAGTAACCAAAAACACACAGAATTCTGTTTTTTTAAATGTAATATTACTATACTCCGACTATATAAATATCGCGCAGAATTTTTAAATTTGTTTCCAAAGTTCTCTGCCTTCATTGGAAGAAGTGCTTTATTAATGATGTTTTAGAAGTTGTATTTATTTTGTTATTGTTACTGTGCATAAGTGGGCCACATATATAATATGTATATTTCATTGCGGGAGTTGGAAGTATAGAGTTTTCCAGAGAACTTTAGAGGTAGTTGCTTTTCATTTGATATTGAATGGTAAAATATTTTCAGCGGATAACTTGACTGATCATTTGAGAAACTTTCTGACCATTGAGTCAAACTCGTTTCTAAAATAAGAGTCTACATCGGATACTGCCTGTAGATTTAAACCTTAGCCCTCGTCATTTTAAACGGTTGTTTGCTTTTTTTAATTAAAAATCGGAAATTTTCTTTCATTTACAATTTACGAATGTAAAGCAATCCAACAATTTAGAAATTTTACATATTTTTCTTCTTTGCGGCTTTACTTTTGAATCAGTCTGTACTAAAGTTGCTTTGCGCTTCGTTTTAAAATATCTTTCTTTGTTTTCTAAAAACTGTCTTCGTTTCTATTTATTTTAATCATAGGCATTTGAACCAGAGAAAATTTAATAAGTAAGTATTTATAGGAATAAAATGAGCTGTATTCCATTTCAGGGGTCCAAGAGAATGGTTTCCAGGTTTACTTCAGCCAGGATCAGCTGGGGGGCCTTGCGTGTGCAACATATCTTTAAAACATTTAGAAAGTATTCCGGGCATAAAAGGAGCTGATGGTCCCAAAGGAGATCAAGTAAGCGACTTGTTTAATGATATTCATTCCTTAATAATCTTTATATATTTTTTTACTACAATATAATTTTAAATTTTATCGTTAGAGTAAAGGATATTTCTTGAACTCGCCTATTTCAGTTATGATGATTTAAAGGCAGACTGCACAGACTTCAGAAGATTACATATAATTACAATAATTTCTCCGCACACAGCTCAATAAAAAAAAAATTCATATGTTACCTAATATATTTTCATTTTGTTTATATAAATAGCACGCAATGAAAAATGAATAATATAATATATTAAAAAAATATAAGTATTTTGCGTCTAGATATTAAAAAATGATTTATTAAGTCATTTAATATTTGATTCAATTTTTATAGAAACCCAGTACAAAAGTGGTGATTTGTATATATTGATTTTTTATATTTAAACCTGACCAGTATATTTTAAATATATATATCTCCTGAGCTATTGGCTCACTCTAATTGCATCAATAACTATTTATTACTGATTTTAAATTCTTTTAACATCATTAAGTAAATTAACAAACATCATTAAGCAAACATCATTGAGTATTTTTTATTAATTCTATTTAAGTAACCGGAGGTACGGGCAATTTCAGATTCCCAGGAACTCCTTAAATAATACAACCTTTGCCTTTTGTTCGCTGACAACAATTAAGTTAAATTGGTTTGCACATTTTTATGCATTATATAGCAATAAACACATCTATTTTGTTGACGAAATTTTAAAATGGATCATATTTTTGGAATACCATAAAAAATGATTTCATGAGACAAATATTTTCCAATGGCTAATGTTTTGACTGCCAATAAGTTGATGCTCATAAAACAAAAATAAGAATAAAATAAATAATGTAGATAAAAAACCATCCAGGTTAGAGTGTCTTAATATCTTAATTTGTTGCTAGTTTATTGTTAAAAAGTCACAATTTTTAAATTTGCATAATTATAAATTATGAAATATAGTTTAAAATATTTTTCTAATATTAAATTATTTATTTTTATTCGATTAGAGCACTGTCATCTCCATGTTTTAATGTTGCTTTAAAATCAGAAAGTCTGTAAAAATATTCATATTACTTTTAAAAAATTACCTATGGTAACGTGTGTTTTAGGAAAAGACATGGCGAGCCGCAGTTTGTGCATTCCTAATTTAGAGTCTGAAGTGGCTTGGTGGTTAACATGCTAGACTTCTGAATTGAACTCGAAGTCGAGTGAACTACCAAAACTGAAACAGGCGTAGGCGAGCAAGCCTACTGATAGTAGGTATCCTATCAGACCTATAGTAGGTACATCAGTATCAGTACCTACTGATAGTAGGTATCACCAGTATCAGTGCCTACTGATAGTAGGTATCACCAGTATCAGTACTTACTGATAGTAGGTATACTAAGGTAGACGAGCAAGGCTACTGATGATTTACAGTACGCATTATGTGAAATACGTTAAATTTGTGTGCTGGAAAATCGTATTGAAGAATGAATTCGAGGAGAAGGGAGAAGGATATCCGTCCTTCTGATTGTTGGGAGGGTCTTTCGAAACTGCCATGGCACTTGGAAAATTAGCGTTGCACCATCGAAGTAGGGCACTTTTAAAATTTGTAACGTAGTCAACAGGATTTAGAGACTTAAGTCCGTAAAAACGTTAACGTTAATTTATTAATATTAAACAAATTTTTTAGGGTGTACCTGGACTTCCTGGTCTTCCTGGAATAGGACTTCCCGGCTCTAGTGGCCCTAAAGTAAGTGATTATTCATTCGAAAACATGTTTTTTTTTTTTCTGGATCTAGCAAACTATTTCTTTTGGATTTCAAAATTCCTAAAATTGCGAATTATAACTAAAAGAATCGCTGATCAGATTTTTGCAAATTTACTAGAATAAAATTGAGTGAAGAAAATATTCGCAATTCAAAAAAACAAGTGTAAAAAAAGTTGAAAAATTATTTTCAAAACACCGAATAATAATCAACGAATTAAAATGATGATTCATTAGAAAAATTTGCTGCTCATTTTTTTATAGTAATGTAAACAGTAATTTTAGTAAATTAAATATACTAATAAATACTTAGGCATTTCCTTTTATTCGTTTATAAAATAAAATTAAAAACAGCTTGATAAATGTGAAGATTATTGAATTTTTTTATACTTTGAATAATTGCCTTTCATGGTATAAAATTAATTACGTTACATGCGTATTCATGTTAAAATTGCTATAAACTTTTTTTTTGTTAAACAATCTTTACAAACATTTTTCCTAAACAACTATTTCGAAATGGCTTATTTGTCCATGAATTAAATTGAATAAAACTAGTTTTCACTATTCAGATTCGTTCAAAAGTTTCCTACTAGACTCGTGTCTGTAAGAATTATAAAGGAAATCATTACTATTCATAATCGGACCATTATCCTTAGGTAATTTTCGGACATTTCTGAGATCCACATAATAAAATGAAAGAATTTCCTACATAAGAATTTGAAGTGATATCCTGGTTTGGTTTTATTTCTCATGACGTATATAAAGATACAATGGCTGAGTCATTCCTTTTCTAGATGATAATCTTCTATTAACCTGAGTTCCTTGACGAAATAGAGTAGTGAGTTGATATTGAATTTTATAAAATATGTTTGAGAGGAATTTAAGAGGCATTTTTGTCTTCCTTTGGCTACTTTTTCAAACTCAAAAAGGATTTCGAGTGTCTTATGAAGGATAACTACTGGATCTAGACCTAGTGGATCCCTATCTAGTACTCTTAGTGGTACTACTAGATTTAGATCCTTCAAATCTTTCTTAGAAGTGTCCTACTAGACTCATGTCTGTGAGAATTATAAAGGAAGTCATTACTATTCATAATCGGACCATTATCCTTAGGTAATTTTCGGACATTTCTGAGTCCCCCAAAATCTGGAAAATTTTCCTACATAAGGATTTGAAGTGGTATCCTGGTTTTGTTTTATTTCTCATTACGTATATAGATACAATAGCTAAGTCATTCCTTTTTTTCTTTGATGATAATCTTCTATTAAGCTTGAGTTCATTTATGAAATGAAGTTGTGAGTTGATGTTGAATCTTATAAAATATGAACTTAAGTTGCATTTTGTTCTTCCATTAACTACTTTACCAAACTCTAAAAGGATTCCAAATATCTTATGAAGGATAACGGTCGTTGTTTATTTTTACAAGAGTTAAAAAACATTGCTAAATACAATTCTGATCTGTGGATCTTTTCTATTTGTATTCTCTTTACTTATTTTTTTTTCTGATTTCTTCTTAAGGGCAAGATAAATTTAGATAAATCAGCTAACGGGAGCATAAATCTCAAAGTTAAGCCAAGTCAAGTCAATCCTTAAAGATGCCGTAATAAAATGATCTGAAATAAACAATTAATATGCTTCAATTAACATATTTTTCTCAGTTTTATTATCCAAGAAATGCCATCTTTTTTTTTTTTTATCAGCTGCCATAAAAAACATTCAAAATATTCGACTTTTGTAAAATTTATTTTCATATAAAAAAAAAAAGATTTTGAATATCAATTATACAGTTTATCTTTTTTAAATATGCAAACATTTATGATTGAAAAATATGAATAACTCGGCTATTTAATTATTAATAAAAACAAAGAAATTACTACATATGCAATCAGAAATAAATATAGTTAAGATAATCCTGATTTTTCAAAAATTCAAATTATTTATATTTATGGGATTTTACACATAAATCATTGTCATGCATATAATGTTATTTTATAATTTTAAATCTTCCAAAATCAAAATTAAATTTAGGGTGACGAAGGACAAGTTGGTATGCAAGGACCTCAAGGTCAAAAAGGAGAACCAGGAGTAGATGGTATACCAGGCAGCCCTGGTCCTCGGGGAATGCCAGGACCTCCAGGACCACCTGGATTGGCTAATAACCATGCACCTTTCGATGTAAGTTTATAATCATTTTTATAAATAATATTATTATTGGATATTATATTTAAATTAATTTCATTGATAATAACATTTTGGTAGTGCATTTTGATAGAAAGTTAAATCATTGTTTTTTTACAACGAAGATGCAGTTTAATTTAAATGAAAAGACAAAAAAATCTGTCTTCATTCTATATTTTTTATTAATTTAGTAAATTCGTAAATTTATTAGAATAAAAAAAATTTTGAATAAATAATATTTTTAACAATTGGAAGTTTATTAAAAAAATTTCTTTAATTGGGTTCTCAAAATTTAGCAGTATTCCACTTGATAAATTTATATATACTATGAAAAATATCTGTAAACTTGAGCAATAATTATAATTATTAACAAAAATTATCATTAACAAAAATGTAATTTCTAATAAAATCCTGTCTAAATCCTGTTCTATAAAAGAAGAGTTGCAATCTATAATTTAATATGCACTATTCACAGCAAAAACAAAACAGAAATCGAAAAAGTTTTCTAAGTAAGAACAATGCAAATAAGAAATCTTTTAAATAATCCCCGCTTTGTGAAAAAAATACTAACTTTTGTCGGTAGATTTTTGGACCTATTTATAGCACCTGATGGGGAGTGATTAGCGCTCGGTGCCAGAGTTTTCGGACTCGAGTCCCGGCTGGGCGATGGATGTTTGTAATGGTTTTAAATCCACTTTAAACCGTGGATTCCAATCTAATATGTCTGTTCAGCGTAAAGTTGACAACCCTCCCAGTAAAACGAAACCATCTTCTGTCTCGAAACGTGGCAGACGGCCTTGAACCACTATGTGGCTGTTGCGGCAATGAAGAAGATTTTTCCAAATGTTCAGCTTTTTGTGATACTATCAGTTTTTCTCATTCTTATTTCTATATCCTGAAAAAAACTATTTTAAACATCAATTATATAGTTTATTTAAAATGTACAAAATTTATGATTAATTTAACTATTTATTTCTGAAAAACTCTTTTGATTTGATTTTTGCATCAACAGTTCATTTCAGTAATTTTTTACGACAATAAGTATTGTAACTATATAAAAATAAGCTAATATTCAACTTAAAAAAATATATATATATTGCAACATAAATCCAACGATAACATATGATTAAAAATTCTTGGTATTTCCATTATTAAAAAAAATTATATTGCTAATATATTTTCTATATGTAGCTGATTATATATAGCTTATATTATATATAACTGATATAAAATTATAGTGCTTCTTTAATCACTATAGCTGGATAATGCCTATGGTTCCGGCTTATATCCGAGTTCTGGAGATGGTCCTTTTGGTCCGTATGTTGGGCGCCCTGGTGTACCAGGGGTTCAAGGCCCTCCAGGACTTCCTGGACCACCTGGTATTCGAGGAGAAAGAGGATATGCTGGTGAAAAGGAGATAAAGGAGACGTGGGACCTAAAGGCGAAAAAGGAAATCAGGTGAATGCATCATTTTATGGTGTGATTTAAAGTTTTTGTAACATATGTAAGCCTTCCAATAGTCATCTTAATAATTATACTTGAAAAGTTACTTATAATAATGACTACATAAAACAAAAAGCCTCCCTTGTTTTTATATATGTAATAGTTAAAATTTACAATTGTAGGGAATATCTGGATTTCCAGGAGAAAAAGGTGATCCCGGTTTGAATGGTCGAGATGGCGTCGCTGGATTACCAGGATTTAAGGGAGAACAAGGAGAAAAGGTAAGTTATCTCTAATAATACGCATGATTAAAAGAGACTATTGTGTTTAACGTTTTTTTGACGTTTGTGTTTTATTATGTTTAACGTATTAAATGTTTCTGAAATAAAAAGTATTATCCTGAAGTGTCATTCATTTTTAATTGGTTTTAATATCTAAATTTTGGAAGTGAACTAAAAAAAAATTACTGTCATTTCGCTTCTTGTCATATAAGCATCTATCATTGCGAATTCAGTCTATTGCATAGACATTATTTTACTTTACGTCAACTATCTGCACAATTTTCTCCACCCCAAAATTTTATCAATTACATGAAATCTAGGGAAAGAAATTTAACATAAAAAAAATTAATATTTTTAAATTTTATTTATTTTTCAAGGAAAGAAATTACATGGTTAGTTTACTAACAGATGTTGATGCTTTTAGAGAATAATCTATGAAATTTTTACTTAATAAATATATTTTAATATTTTGAACACGATAAATTGTATTTTTAATATTTTAAAATATTCTGTACCAATGTTCAAAACTGAATTATATATTTTAATCTTACAAACGATTAAAAAATAAACATCATCATCATCATCATTGACTCAACAGTCCCATAGCGGGCCAAGATCGTCTGCCTATTGGCAGATTTCGAGACGGGAGATGTTTTTCTTTTTATGGGGTAGGGTTGTCACCTTACTCCCAACGCTTTACAACTGTATTAGATCGGGACCTACGGTTTAAAGTGGATTTCGAACCACTGCAAACATCCATGACATCAACGTGACTCAAACCTAAACCTGTGGCCCACAGTGCTAAAGTTAAAAAAAAAAATATAATAAAAATTTAATAAATACTTTTATTAATTTATTTTAAAACGAAATATTGGAATTAACCTGTTTAAATATTCTTGGAGTTGTAATATAAATCATACGTGAAGTATTTGTTACAATACTCACATTTAAAACATTCCTTCTTTGTTGTTAGCGTCTAATTGAGCATCCTTCAACGCAAGTTTATTTATTTTTTTTTTTTTTCAGTTTATTTGTTTTCAAAATTATTGTTGTTATATTATTGACCGAAAACATTGTATAATTAGAAAGAAAAAAAAAAAATTATTTTATATTCGATATATAACCGCATAAAAGTATTATTATTATAACACAAACATATAATTTTCTAATATAGCGAAAATTTCCTCTTTAAGAAACAAAGATTAACTGTATAGATATAAATATCGTTGCTTGGTCCTATCATTAACTTATTAGGATGCTATTTTTTTCACAAACATATATAGTTATAAGTGAAAAATGAAACACACTTTGGTGTATTAATCTTGTAAAAAAGTATCAAGAATACAGTAACACCCTTTAATTTTTATTCTAGTTAATGATAGGATAAAGATCTATTAAGTATTGAGAATGGAAATTAAGATAATATCTTCCTGTTGCTTGTAATAATAATGAAGTGTCGCACGGATGTTGTAAAATCTGATAAAGATATCACAAAGATCGTTATCTTGTTATAGAGTTTTCCGTGTAGCAATTTTTTTTTTTCTTAGATTCACTAATACTGAGTTTTCATGAGAGCCATTTTTTAATTAATTGTTTCTCAATTCTTAATTTATTTTTAATTGGAAAATAAAGCAGTCTACTTTCGAAGTTAGCATTACAAATTATTATTATTTTTTTAAATTTTGTTTAAGTATTTTAGATTTTTAATTAAATTTTTTTCTTCACTATTTTTTTAAAAGAGAGTTGTTAATCATTTTAGTATTATTTTTTATTAATAGTTACTACAAAATAATAAGATCCCAATTCATTTTAAAGAAGCTTAATTTTATCTTATGCATTACATCTTTGGTATTCAAATGTCAAATAAATTAAATATATTAGGCTTATATATATTTCATTGGCATTTTCAAAATGTTAAATGTTAAGTCTTGTTTAACTTGAATTTCAATGTGATATTTTCAACAAATGTGAATTTCAAGTTTAAATAACTTTAATGATTAATACATAAACATATTACTCCTACTTACGATTATGAATTATATATATATATTAAAGTATATATATATTAATGTAATATATATTAATGTATATATATATATTAATATATATATATATTAACGTATATTATATAATATTACAATATGTATTATCAATATATATATATATATATATATATATATATATATATATATATATATATATATTATACTTAGATTGGAAAGAATGTATTTTTGTTTTTTGAATGTATTTAAATGTTGTATATCAAATTTATTTTCTGGGCAATAAAATACATAATTTTAATTTATGTTATAAATTTCTTGTCTAAAGGGTGCAAGAAAAAAAAAGATAAACGTAGAGCGACAAATCAAATCAATATAAATTTCTTGAATAAAGGATCTTATAAAAATATGAGCTATAAAAGTACATTACAGAATCGCAAAACAACCTCTCCTTGTACTTCACTAGCGGCCTGACTGATAATTAAAGCCTCTACTTCAAAAATTTATATTAACGAGAAATATGCTTTAAACTCTGCAGATGGAAGGTGGCCTGTTGGCCAATTGGCTAGCACTGGCCTTTGGTGCTCCAGGTTCAAATCCTGGCTGCGTCCTGAATGTTTGTGAGTGGTTCGGAATCCATGTTAAATTTTAGGTCCCGGTCTTAATAAGCCCAAAGTGTACATAAAATGACCGTAAAGCGACAAACCAAACCAAATAATATTTTGTTATTAAAATAACGGTATAAAGCAATTTCTAACTAAAACAATTCTCCTTTTACAACGAAACAGAAAAAGACTGATTTATAGAAATGAAGGTTTTAACGTAAAGCTAATGTATATATTAATATAAACTATATTTTTCATTAAAAGATTTTTAATCATTATTTCACATATTAAAATTTTATTAAGTCATTTTACATATATTTTTAATCTTTAATAATTATCATAAAATTGTTATTTAATGATTTTTCATATTACTAAAATTATCTTTAAACCTTGTGCATAAAACCTTCAAGATTTTATTGAATAGAATTCGTGACCAAAAATGGAAGTGAAATAGGTTTGCAGTTTTAATCCATGGTTATTTCCTTGTAATCTTCATTGTAAATTATTCATTAATGCAAATATTTCTTAATAACGGTTTATATAATTATTAACACATATTTTGGAACTGCTTGTTATAATAATAAGGTATTCAATTTTTTTGTACTGTCACTCGGCTTCATATGCTTTTTCGTTGATTTCCTTGTTGGTCCTTCCCCCTCCCCTTTTTATTTCTTGTTGTTATATTTAACCGTTATTATCATGGTGACCATTATTAATGTTTTTCCTGGATCGAGGTTTTAATATTCATAAGGTATAACTTGTTATTTAATAGTTACCTAACAGTATTCATTAAAAAGAATCAATGTGTTTATAATACACGTGAATTTCAGAACTTGAGATTGCACTTCAAATTTTTAAATTAAATGACGAACTAAACAGTTTTAATAGATTAGCTGTCAGATGTTTGAATTGATATTTATAAATCAAAAAATTATTATTATGTATTTAGTAAATTTAAATCGCCTCTTTTTAAATAATTATAATTGCTTTGAAGTCACTTCCTAAAAGTTAATATTATTTCTATTTAAAATAAAATGTTTTCACAGTCAATATAAATGGTTATTTTACAGCATTATTTTGATAGTGAATTATAATAATTAAATATTTTGAATTTCAAAAGAAATTCTATAAATTTAACTTAACCAGAACGTTATAAATTTTCTAGAATTTTTTTTTAATTTCCTGTTATATTCATCAAACTCCTTTTCAACGTTTTCCTGATTACCTTGTAGTGTGAGTATTTCATTAAGCAGTATAATTACATTTCAGCTCAGTGATTATATAAAAACGGGATAAGAAATTCAATTTAAAATAAAATTTAATATATTTGTTATTTTTTATGTAGCACTAAAGTTTGTAATGCTTGTATTTTTTATTTTATTTTATTTTTTTTGTGTGTGTGTGTGTGTGTAATACATGATTAAAGTTATCTTTTCTTTTTTTTTCCTCTTAAGGAAAATTTCAATTCAGCTTTATAATTCAGCTTTATAATTTAGCTTTAAATATTTACGAGTATTACACTTATTTTTTGTTTTTATTTAGTTCATATTTATTTATTGTAAAAATTATATTATTACTACTTGTGGTTATTTGTAAAAATATGTATTTAATGTATAATAATAAGTAGTTTTTAAGCTGTGTATGATGATTTTAGTTAAAGAAATAATTATTATTTAGCTTTTTTAGTTAACACAAAAATATAAATTGGTAAAAGAAAAAGGCATTTTTAATTTTTGGTATAAAATGATTGGATAATTTTTTTTTCTTTTTAATAATATTTTAATTTTTTAAATTCATTCAGGCAGTATTACTTTAAATTTATCTTAAAGTCAACATTTAGTGTTTAAATTTTATAGAGCAAAATTTACAATAAATTAATGCAATATATTATTGATGTTGGAAAATGAAAGGAAACTGAGCGCTTTAAATTGATTTAGTTTTACTATAATGATGCTTTTAATTGTTAATTTTTCATCTTGATGATACAAGAATATTAAAATATTTTTCTTTATATACTTCATTTATAATCAAATGAATTACGCAGCTTATTATATGTTTTACATAATTGTTTCAAAATGAGGAGACTCGATGGCATTTTTGATGTTCAGCCTCTTGCCTCCTTAGGCGGACTACCTGGTGGGAGTTTTCCTGGTTTCCTCACATACGATATGAAAATGTGGGAGAGTTCCCCCCCCCCTAAAAATCCTCTCGGAAATCACTGCCCTCCTTATTCAGCATCACGGAGCCAAGTCAGACTTCTGCCTGCAGGTGCTCCATCACAACGGAAGCTGCCCCCCACTCCACCCTACCTTTCTTTCCTTTCATGAGACCACACAGATTCTGGACTTGGTCCAGATGTTTCTGTCTACCAAGTGGGATAAGAAATTGTATCAAATAAAATGTATTATCATGCTTGAACATAATGTTGCACTGGAATGAGTTCTGCTGGGCCACGCAAAATACGTGGAAAGTTAATTAAGAGCATACATTATTTATAGATTAAACTCCTCGCGCACCACGAGAAACTGCTATTTTAAAAACTTCGATTTAAAAATACTAATTCTCAAAACATTTCAATTAGTGTGTTATAGAATTTGCATGAAACATGTATTGTTAAGAATAACGATTCGCCAATAACAAGTAACACGCTCTGTATTTTTTTTTTTTAATTGTCTGGCTCTCAGAATTTAAACAGATAGCTATCTCTAATTTCGTGAACTACTATTATCTATAGATCAGTTACATTTATGAAAGTGAACGGAGCTTAAACGTTAAGGGATAGTTAAATTACTTAACGTTCAAGTTCCGATAAAAGATAAAGATAAAATAAATGATAAAACAAATTCACTCATGATAAAAGGAAATTCGTAACTAATTTAGATTTTTGTTCATTTCTTTTTAAGGATACCTGATAGAATATTGCAAAAGTATAATATGGTAAAATAAATATATTTATTGTAATATCTAAAAACTACTCTGTTTAAGTATTTGAAAAAAAAATCTTTTTCATTGCGTTTTTTAATTTTTTTATTACGTCGATATATGACAAAAAAATTTTTAAATCTTCATTAAATTAGAAATAAATTTTTGCAGCATTTTATTGAAAATCTTTTTTAGTTTATGCTGTTAAAATTAAATTGCCTAAAAGTAATCTATTCTGAAGGATTTTCTTTGTCATGAAATGAATGTTTGTTTATACATAATAAATTTAAAAATAATAAATGTTGATTCTTATCAATGCTCACTTACAAGAAATTTTACTTAAAAAAACTTAATAAAGATTTTTAAAACTTTTTTGTGTGTCATACATCGATGTAATAAAAATATTAAAACACACACACACACACAAAATTTTTTTGAAATATTTAAACAGAGTAGTTTGTTAGATATTACAATCAACATATTTATTTACTATATTTCCATCTTCCTTATGAATAAGCATTAATAGTGGATTTTTTTTTCTCTAAAAAATGAATTTAAGAAAAAACTGCTGACCACTTCAAAAAGAAAAAAAATGACAATATGCATGTTATAAACTTCCATGCACCACGATTCCTTTATACAAAAAAAATAATAAAAAAAAGTCGTGTAAACGTCTGCTCAAAGCTTTCTTTTGACGCCAAATATAGATCAGTAACATATAAAAAGAAAAACATCTACTTCCGTCAACTCTAGAAGTTCCTGGTTTTTGTTTTTGCAATATTTGTGAGCTAATTTTCACAGCTGCGATGCTGTATTTCTGCGCGTGCAATTTTTGCGATGTCGAAAAACATCACTCTCTTCATTTGTCTCACTGGAATGAATTATCAATGAAATATAATCTACTCGTTTCGTTTTACTATATATATATATAGATTAGAATAATGAATATATAAATAATATATACATATTTATCGCCATAAGTGATCAATGTGTTACACAGCTCATTGATGGTACAAATTGTACTGTATAGTCTATTGATTTAAACTAAAAATGGAAAGATCATGCAAAATTATTGAAAATACCACTCGTAAAATATAGGATCGATGCTCAATAATTCTTTCTGAAATATTTATAGTTGTATTTCTTTCTAGCTGACATGTTACACTACATATTTTCAAAATGACACGTTACATGAAATATACTATAAAAGCAATAAATAATATACTTCACCTGACTTTTATATGTCATTAAAAGAAATGTTTGCTTATTTTTTTCTTGAATTATTTTTAATTTTTC
Source organism: Caerostris extrusa (assembly GCA_021605095.1). Lineage (NCBI taxonomy): Eukaryota > Metazoa > Arthropoda > Arachnida > Araneae > Araneidae > Caerostris > Caerostris extrusa. The sequence goes on along the minus strand of BPLR01020329.1, from coordinate 84,967 downwards.
AATATCAACTAGCAAATAATTGAAAATTAAATAAAAAAGCAAATATTTTTATTTCTACAATCATAGTAAAAGCAAGTACAAGATTTTTACCAAAAAGAATAAAAAAAAATTTCTAGTTGATTTAAATAAAAAACATATTCTACAGAGGGTATTCACACACTTTTATAATGATTTTGAACACAAATACATGCCCTCTGTGGAATATGTTTTTTATTTAAATCAACTAGAAATTTCTTTTTATATTCCTTTTTATATAAAAATCTTGTACTTGTTTGTGTTCACTTTTACTATGATTGTAGAAATAAAATTTTTATATTTGCTTTTTTTACTATTTAAAATTTTTGCTTTTTTTAATTATTTGCTAGTTGATATTGACAAAATTAAAAATAATTCAAGAAAAAAATAATCAAACATTTCTTTAATGACATATAAAAGTTTGGTTAAGTATATTATATATTGTGAAGTATATTATATTTGGTAATGATATCTTGATAATATTATACGTAATGTTACATCTCACGTTTTGAAAGAAAATCCATATAAATCCATTATGAGTGTTGATATAATGGTATTTTAATGAAGGTGCTATCGGACTGAACATGTTAGGAAAAAACATGTTACAGCTAGATTTTCAAGATAAACAAGCATTTCTCGAAATATCAAGGTTGATTCGGTTTCACTCCTGCACTAACTTCCAGACTTCATCCAACGCCTTGGGATGCCGCTTATACAGATCTTTTTTTTTTTTTTCTTTCTTATTTTAAAGTCCGAATTCTTAGTAATCAATAGCAGGCACGTCAGAGGACTTGGATGGGATGGATTTAAAAGGAATAACATCAATTCCTGATTCATTTCTCATATTTTTTTCCAAATTAGAGCAATAAATTTAGAGGTATGATTGTTAGCCTTATCCTGATGGAACTTAACGTAATTAAGATCATGTAGGTGAAGTGATAGAATTATTTATTTGAAAATTGGCGTTAAAGAATATTTTTTAATGTAATTGGAGTTAATTTTTTACTTTTTTCTATTTCATATTTATTTTCGACTCATTATTTTAAGTTTACTGTTATAAATGAATCCAGTAATAATATAAACTCTTTAAGAAAACATTCCTTGTTTTCCCCGTACCAACATTTTAGGTCGATCTTCTTTTATTACAATCAGATAAAAGATACAAATCTTATCAAGTGCAACTACATACTTCCATTTTTCACCTGCTAAATAATTTTCATACAACAATTTGAACATAATTTTAGGCTGAGAAACATGTTTTGAGATTAGCCAATGAAATAGGATTTGTATTTATTTATTTTATAAAGATTTTTGCGATAGTACTTTTTTTTTTTTTTCTGGGAGGGGGACACGGATTTTCTTTTGAAACGTGAGATGTAACTTTAGATATAATAAGAGGTGTACATACCTTTTATTATGTATGCATTTTTTTACCTGATTTTCCCGGTCAAATATAATTTTTGGCGTTTCTTTACATTTTTATTAATTATGTTATTTACTATATGTTATGCTTTACATTTTTATTAATTATTTCATTTACTTTATAATAAAATTATGCTTTTAACGTGCTTTTTCAATAATGGCATAAAAGTATCTCACTTCTTAAAGAGTAAAAATATAGTCTTCGACATATAGTTTATTTTTCAGCGACATCAGAATTAATTTAATGATGCAATTATTTTAATGATGCAAAACAATAATTAAACCTTATTCTGAACTTATGCCATTCATTTTTTTTTCAATTTAATCCATAGAAAAAATAAAAATCGTTACAAAATGTTTGAACACCTTTTGCACATTAAGATAGCAAAATTAAAATCAAATGTTAACCCATTAATCAACGTGATTAATTGTAGCTTATATTTTTTTAAATGTGTTTTTCTTTTGCTTGTTCAAAAGAATAAAAATATATGCTTTTTTATTAAAATATTGTTATTTTTATTTATTTTCATATAGGGTGAAACAGGAGTTCCTGGTATTGGAATTCCTGGTCCACCTGGACCCCCAGGTATTTCTACCATTTTCCGTCCTGGTGATGATAAAGGTATAGATCCTTCCCATTTGTTGGGACTGAAGGCAAGTTTGTGTTTGTATACTATATTTTATAATTTCATAGTGTTTAATTACTCCTATTTTATAATATTTTTATATTATAAATACTTTTATTCAAAGTCTAACGCATCTTAAAATACTGTACAGTTTAAAAATATTTGCCTATATTTTTTTTTTTTTTTTTTTTTCTTCCTCCTTTAGGGAGAACCCGGTGAACCAGGGGCTAAAGTAAGTTCTAAGGATTATGGTACTTTATCAAATTATGGGTTTGATAAAACAGAAAATATATTTCTTATTTTAATTAAACTGATGGAAATCATATAGATTTATGTTCTACTAATTATATTATTAACAATAACTACACTACTTGTATGTGATGTGCTGTGTTTTAAATTATTCTGTGGGTACTTATATAATACACTGAAGTGACAAAAGTCATGGGATAGCAATATGCAAATTTTCAGATGGCAGTAGCATCGCGTAGAAAAGGTATAAATGCGCAGTGCTTCCGCAGAGCTTTCATTTCTGTTCAAGTTATTCATGTGAAGAGGTTTTGACGTGATGATGACCGTACGACGGGAATTAACAGACTTTGAACGCGGAATGTTAGTTGGAGCTAGACGCATGGATCATGCCATTTCGGAAATCGTTAGGGAAATTCAACATTCCCAGATCCACTGTGTCAAGAGTGTGCCGAGAGTATGAAATTTCAGGCATAACATCCCACCATGGACAGCGCAGTGGTCGACCGCCTGCACTTAACGACCGAGACCGGCGACGTCTGCAAAGAGTCTTAAATTCTAACAGACAAGCAACACTGCGTCAAATAACCGCAGAAATCAATGTGGGACGTACAAGGGACTTGTCTGTTAGAGCTGTGCGGAGAAATTTGGCTTTCTTGGGCTATTCCAGCAGAAGACCAACTCGAGCGCCTTTACTGACAGAACGACATCGCTTGCAGCGACTCTCCTGGGCACGTGAGCATATCGGTTGGTCCCTAGATGAATGGAAAACCATGGCCTGGTCCGATGAGTCACGATTTCAGTTGGTAAGAGTTGATGGTAGGGTTCGAGTGCGGCGCAGACCCCACGAAGCCATGGACCCAAACTGTCAGCAAGGCACTGTTCAAGCTGGTGGTGGCTCCGTAATGGTGTGGGCTGTTTTTCATGCCATGGACTTGGTCCTCTGGTGCGACTGGACCGAACATTGACTGAAAATGCTTATGTTCAGCTACTTGGAGATCACTTGCAGCCATTCATGGACTTCATGTACCCAAACAACGATGGGATTTTTATGGATGACAATGCGCCATGTCACCGGGCCACAACTATTCGCGATTGGTTTGAAGAACATTCTGGACAATTCCAACGAATGATCTGGCCACCTAGATCGCCCGACATGAATCCCATCGAGCATTTATGGGACATCATCGAGAGGTCTGTTCGTGCCCGAAATCCTGCACCATCAACGTTTTCACAATTATGGACGTCTATCGAGACAGCATGGCTCAATATTCCTGCAGAAGACTTCCAACGACTTGTTGAGTCCATGCCACGTCGAGTTGCTGCACTTCGCCGGGCGAAAGGAGGGCCGACACGATATTAAGAGGTATCCCATGACTTTTGTCACTTCAGTGTATATATGGTGCTAAAACGATTATGGTTGTTCCGATGGAATTATCGTCTATAAAAAAAAATGCTTAATATTTCATAAAATTATTAAACATTTTAAATTTATTTACGAGATTATTAAATAATAAAGGAATTATTTAATTTTTAAATATGTCTATGCTTTTAAAAATGCTGCTATTTAAACTCAATAAAAAATCTAGAATGTCTAATTCCCTTTTTCTTAATGATAGTAAACGGTTCCCTTTTTCATTAATTGTAATTAATTTGTGTTTTGAACACGGATTCAACGAATAATTCTTAAGAAACAACAATTTTACTTACATTTTATTTGGAAAAGTCCCTTTTTTTTCATTCTTGGAGTTAAAGCGTTATAAGCTGGTGCTGCCATCTTCAGGATAAACAGTAAACTAAAATAATTCGGTTAATAATTATCTGGGTACTTATGAAGTAATTATTAGATTTTATTTATTGCATTTAGATTTCGCGTATTAAGAGTTCTAAATTTATGGTTACATGTAATTATTATTTTATATAGTAATGAGTTTATTTTATCCAGAATAAAATAACTAAATTTAATTATCATTTTTTTCGTCATATTTTGATGACTACATTGTAGTGATTGTTTTCTGAGAACTGCATTATATAAAAGATTTTGAATTATTCTTTTCAGTTTTAAAAAAAAAATCATTTTTCTTGATAATGTAATACAAATTATTGTCAACTTACGATGACTCAAGTTATGACTATTTACGGCGATTATTTAGGATACTTAAATTCATTATTAAAATTTCTCAGATTCTCTATTGAACAAATTGTGGAAAATATCATGGAACGAAATATAAATATGTAAATCACAATTAACGCTACAAAATAATAAGCAGATAACAAAAAATGAGTACTGTTACATTCGAGTAATTAACAGGAAGGAAGACTTGCAGAAAAATAACGAGAAATCACCATATAAATTAATAATATTTTACCTTATTAATTAATAATATTTTTGTTTATGATTGCACTAATTAATTTTTAAAGAATCTTAAGACTGAAATAAATACACTATGCATTTATGACATTTTTCTTTTTTTCGTAATTTCGTTCTTATGCTTCTAATTATTTATGTAAAAATAAATAATCTATACATTTTTATATAAATTAATATTTTTTTTTGTAAATGGTTTTATATCGTGTATTAACTTGGTTCATGAAATATTAAATTTGAAATCAAACGAGTTAAGAATTTTTAAAAATTATCGATTTCTACTTACTACACAGACACTGAAATGCAATCGCATCACATGTCAGCCAGTTTCTCAATGAAATAAATAATTTATATGTAAATTTATTTATTTTTTATTTAAGCATAGTGTGATTTCCATTTGATTAAAAACTATGTCTGCAGGGATCTCGAGGAAAGCTGGGAAAAGAAGGTCCCATTGGTCCTAAAGGAGATACGGGGCACCTGGTCCTCCTGGACCTCCAGGTCCTACTACAATTGCTACAACTGATGGAGAAGAGACATTGGTAATGGATTCAGTGTTATTCAAATTAAATTTATTTATTTTATATTAACTTATAGAAATTGCTGTATTTTATTATTATTCAAATTAAATTTATTTATTTTATATTAACTTATAGAAATTGCTGTATTTTATTTTAGATTATAAAATTTATTAATGCAAATCATAACTTTTCCGAATTGTTTAAATTGAAAACATGTACTTCACTTCTTACATAGTATTAATGCTTTAATTGCATTAGATTTACTAGAATTTCCTTTGTTTTACAGAGACATGCAATACGATTAATTTTCTCCCACTTTTTAAAAAGCCATATTATGTAAAATACTATTCTGTTGTTTAATTTTTTTGATAACGATAACGATAACTAATAAACTATAATAGCGATACTCAAAAATGCTAATTTAATTATTAATATAAATCACGCAAGAAATAACAAAAAAAATTATAACGAAAAATTAGTTATCCTAATTATCAGAAAATAAAATAATAAACTGTAGTGTGCAGGTTGGGCAACCAGATTGTAACGGGGTGGGGTTGGGTTGAAATACTTGAGGTATAGGTTGGGGAACACACAGCTTTATTTACACACTTAAAAACACCACACACATACAATTAAAGACATACCATATTTAACACATTTAAAGACAGATAATTATAGTTTCTTGGAAAGACTCCACTTCAAAGCCGAAAATCCTACATAGACTATAAACTAAACATTTCTCAGCGGGAATGCAGGTTGCGCTGCACCTCCTCTCAAATGAGAGTCTCGAGGCCTACTTTACCATTTCTCCTGAATGCCACAAGAGGCGCTCTTGCCAGTGTATAGGAGGAAGCACAATTACAAAACTAATTAAAATTCTTAAGGCATTTTTAAATCTTCATTTATTGATAAAGTCTCAAACATCCATTGAAATTCTTTATTAGAGAATTTCAAAAGATATAATTGTACTAAAAAACATTATTTAAAAAAATTTATATATTAAAAGTATGTAATAAAAATTTTCTATAAAAATTTTATTCAGGAATGACAATTTTATGTTAAATAATAGTTAAAATGGATGTACAGTGTGCTTTAAAACTTAATTAAAATAATATTTTTTCAATGTAAATTGCGACTCTACCTTGAAAAAAATTGTTAAATAAAAAAGTGGAAATTCTTTTATCATTGACCTAATTTATTCTTTTCTTTCAGCTAATCAAAGGCGAAGGGTGATCGTGGTAGAAGAGGAAAGAAGGGGAAGATAGGTCCACCGGGACCTCCAGGACCTGTTGGCCCCCGTTGGAGAAATTGGACTACCAGGTTTTCCGGTACGTAAATGATATTTTTATCTACAATATCTGTCACGAATAAAAGATTATAAAAACATAGTATACACTGAAGTGACAAAAGTCATGGGATAGCAATATGCAAATTTTCAGATGGCAGTAGCATCGCGTAGAACAGGTATAAATGCGCAGTGCTTTCGCAGAGCTTTCATTTCTGTTCAAGCTATTCATGTGAAGAGGTTTTGATGTGATGATGACCGCACGACGGGAATTAACAGACTTTGAACGCGGAGTGTTAGTTGGAGCTAGACGCATGGGTCATGCCATTTCGGAAATCGTTAGGGAATTCAACATTCCCAGATCCACTGTGTCAAGAGTGTGCCGAGAGTATGACATTTCAGGCATAACATCCCACCATGGACAGCGCAGTGGTCGACCGCCTGCACTTAACGACCGAGGCCGGCGACGTCTGCAAAGAGTCGTAAATTCTAACAGACAAGCAACACTGCGTCAAATAACCGCAAAAAGAAATCAATGTGGGACGTACAAGGGACTTGTCTGTTAGAACTGTGCGGAGAAATTTGGCTTTCTTGGGCTATTCCAGCAGAAGACCGACTCGAGTGCCTTTTACTGACAGAACGATATCGCTTGCAGCGACTATCGTGGGCACGTGAGCATATCGGTTGGTCCCTAGATGAATGGAGAACCGTGGCCTGGTCCGATGAGTCACGATTTCAGTTGGTAAAGAGCTGATGGTAGGGTTCGAGTGTGGCGCAGACCCCACGAAGCCATGGACCCAAACTGTCAGCAAGGCACTGTTCAAGCTGGTGGTGGCTCCGTAATGGTGTGGGCTGTTTTTTCATGCCATGGACTTGGTCCTCTGGTGCGACTGGACCGAACATTGACTGGAAATGCTTATGTTCAGCTACTTGGAGATCACTTGCAGCCATTCATGGACTTCATGTACCCAAACAACGATGGGATTTTTATGGATGACAATGCGCCATGTCACCGGGCCACAACTGTTCGCGATTGGTTTTGAAGAACATTTGGACAATTCCAACGAATGATCTGGCCACCTAGATCGCCCGACATGAATCCCATCGAGCATTTATGGGATCATCGAGAGGTCTGTTCGTGCCCAAAATCCTGCACCATCAACGCTTTCACAATTATGGACGTCTATAGAGAGACAGCATGGCTCAATATTCCTGCAGAAGACTTCCAACGACTTGTTGAGTCCATGCCACGTCGAGTTGCTGCACTTCGCTGGGCGAAAGGTGGGCCGGCAATATATTAAGAGGTATCCCATGACTTTTTGTCACTTCAGTGTATATGTATATTGTATATAAATAGTATATAATATATAATATTTATTTTGTATAAATAACATTGAACTGAAGTCTGTCTGTTAATAAAATATAATCTGTTAATATAATATTAATAATAGTATAACTATTGCTGCGTTTGTTTCCTGCCAATTCAAGTGATATAAGAAAAAAAAAGTTTGCTTCTACGGCTATGAGTTATTGGTAGTTTTTTTTTTTTTTTTTTTTTTCTTCCATCAATCATTCTCTTTTCTTCCTGTACAAATATTTTCGATAATAATATACGATATAAATCGATATAATATACAATTGCTATTCATTTCCTCTTAAGAAATAATTCAATTAGGATTACCAAGTAGCTGACCTTCATTCCTTTAATGCTAAGGCCGAATGGTTTTTACTCGTCGTATAATTTCTTCGTTGTAAATTTGAGATAAGATCTTTTTTTTTTTTTTAAGTTGTACATTTTTAAAGTGCTTCAATGTACATTTTCTTTTCTATTTTAGAAATAATTGTTAATTTAATCGTTAAAAGATTGTATTTAATATATCTATATTTTTAATACAATAAGTCATGTTTTTAATAGGACAGATTACAAATATTTGAAAATATATGTATATATTTGTACATCTGATATTTTACTAAAATAATTAAAAGTGACTTCATTTAATTTCTTAAATGCATTCCATGATAGATTCTTATATTGAGACGGTAATCTTCTTAATGACCGTTTGTCAAGGACGATTTAAATTAATATTAATCTATAAATAAGGTATTGCACATAACGTAATCATATTAATCTATTAATAAGCTAACGTAAATTTAATACATAATAATGTTATTCATAAAAAGAAATGCATTCAAGACAAAAAGCGAAATCAAATCTGGAAATTCATCACATTTTCTTTATAAAACAAATTTTGACAAAATCAGGGTTTTACAATGTAGGGAAGGCCTGGTACTCCAGGTAGACCAGGTCAGAAGGGAGCCGGGGTATCTGTTAAAGGTGAAAAAGGAGATCAAGGTCCTCCGGAATCGCTGGCTATTTAGATTCGGTGCGTAATTTTCTGGATTTTTATTTATTTATTTTTATTTCCAACGGCAGATTATGAACAGTTACAGCAAAAAAAAAAAAAAAAATACAACATACAGCAACACAAAACATGCTGAAACAGAGTTCATTAATCCAACAATAATGCCATGTTACAGATCTTTTTAGCCACTAAAAAGTGTTACCAGGTGCACCACGGGGAGGTAGATCTTCTGTGCACCCATTTTCTGGATATTGCAATCATGAAAATATTGGTGCTCAAAACAATGTCAAATTTATTGCAGATTATAAATATTATAAAGCCAGAGATGTTATTAGATTATAAAGCTAAACATACATAATTTTTTTCTTTTTCTATATGTTGTTGAAATGTCAAATATAATTAATAAACATTATTTTATTTATTTATATTTGCTCAGATTATTTTTGTATTTATCGTACATTAACATACTGTAAATTGTAAGCCTGTAAATCATTAATTGTTTTAGGAGTTCGGTAATCTAACTAATTTTACAAAATTTTGAATTTTTAAAAATTTTTTTTTTATGAACTTAATCATGAAAAATGATAGTATGTTGTTTATTAATTCATTATCAATCATTTATTGGAACTTTCTTTGATTTTCAAATAATAATTTCCACTATTTTTCTTTTCACGTATTTATGAGCAATATACTTTATTTATATCGCTCATGTAGAAATTTATTTTTGTATCATAAAACTAATACATTTATATGCTTTTTTAGGACGGTATTAGTGTTGTCAGCATTGGTAAGTAAATTTTCACTTTTCTTTTTGATATCTATTTTTCTTACTAAATCTTTATGTATTATAAGATATTAAAATAGTCAGTTTTAATAAAAATTATTAAAAAATAGATTTATTATAAAAAAGTTTATTATGGATTAAAAAACTGCATGTATTAAACGTTGGTTAGCATGTTTAGAATCATATGTTGGCTTTATGTTGCTTGCCATAAAATTGCCATAATTTCTTTCGTTACTTATTTTTCTAGGTCCAAAAGGAGAAAAAGGAGATCTTGGACCTGTAGGTCCACTGGGACCTCCTGGTCCACAAGGAGAAAGAGGAGAATCGGACGACATGGTAGAGATGGGCGAAAGGTACATTTTGTACAATGATTATTATAAATAATATTGTTTTTTTAAGGTAATATCCATCAAATTGCAATTACATTATTGTAGAAAATTTAAAGTATTATTTTTGATATTGTATATATATATATATATATATATATATATATATATATAAAATATATATCAAGTTTAAATTTCAAAAAATTTGTAAAAAACTGTAAATTTAATATATAACTACTTTTGGCTTATATACAATTATTTTGATTTCTATTGGGGTGATCCAGGTCCTCCCGGTCCACCCGGCAGCTTGATGATCTTCGAACTGGAAAATTCCTCCCTATTGCCGGTCCGCCTGGTCCACCTGGACCTCCTGGTCCTAGGGTAAGCTCTACATTTAAAATGTAAATAAAAAATACATAAAAAAGACAAATTAATATAAATAAATTGATATTCATTATAGAATCTAACTCGAGAAGTACAGAACCTTTTTCTACTATAATCTTTTTGGAACATTCTATTAGAATATACTAAATCGTTCGAATACAGATATGAATACTTGTTTAACACGTATAATGAATATTCATGTTGGATAATGAAATATTCATTTATCACCGATGTATTTTATCTCGGCATGCTCACTTTTTGTTATCTACTAACAATCGTATCATATTCGTTACTATATAAATAGAGCAATAACTAGGTAAAGAATTATTTCGTCATTTATTAAAATCTTGTCACAAATTGTTTTAACTATTGTACAATATTCATTTTTTTGTGCTATGTTTTTTATCAATACAAGAATATTCAACTAAATTAATGTTCAATGTATGAATTTTGATTTTGTATTTGCTTATGATGAAATACTTAATCAGATATTTATATTGTCTACACAGATACAGAATACGCGCAAACATTAATAATGTGCTTTTTTTTAAATTTTTGTTTAGCATGCTTTATCTTGGGTATCCCCATTAAAACTATATTAACTCTCGCTAATCTTGCACCGGCATGCTACCGAATATGCCAAATAAAAGAGCACCTACAGTATAAAAACGAATTCATTACTTAAAATAATTAAATTAAGCGATCCATTATCAAATTATTTTTTGTACTTATATATAATATATTGTATAGCAATGTATTATAATGAATACCTAGGGCTCCGCTGGCGAAGGGTTGCCAGGACCTCCTGGGCTGCCAGGTCCTCCAGGGGCCCCTGGTGGAAGCGGGCTCAGAAATCCTTTCTGGACTGGAAATGATAATGCAGGAAGGAGAGGTAAGATCATAAATAACGATTTTGCGAACAATCTTACTTTTAATTGGCTGTATTTATAATTTTAATGCCATCAGATAAATATTAATTCACCTCTTTTGAGTAGTTGATAGATAACAGGAAAAATTTCCTTGCTGAATTATTGTAATAAACTTTTTGATATAAAAAATGAAAATTTATCACGTCCTAATTTAGTCTTGTCTTTATAATTTTTATGAAACTTACTCATTAATATAAAAACTAATGCCACAAGAAGAAATTGCCCGAACCGAATGAAATCTTACATGTTATGTTAGTCACTTTGATGTAAGTAAGTGATTACAAAATGAAAGCAAAAGTATAGTTTATTTCACAAAAACTCACAAAGAAATGCAGGATCTATTACCGCTTTGAATCCCTTTTGCTTCAATCTATGATTCAATATGGTTAAGGATTAAGGTATACTTGCCTTTTTGGAATTTTGTGATATCTCATTCCACAATTGTTAAAAGTTTGCTATTATTTCAACCACTCAACCCTGTCCAACTTGTAGAACCAGAACATTCGACAAATCTGGGGATCGGTGGGGCCAAGAATGAATGTCAATATCAAAAGGTGGTCAATAACTAAATCCTTTTTATGTGAGGCCGAATATTATCCTGTTGGAAAGTATCTTATGGGAATTCTATAATTAGAAGCAATATATGTGGCTGAAAAATGTCACGAACGTACAAAGATTGTCCATGGGGTTAAGGATCATTACTAGTGAATACAGCATCATATGCAATGGCTCTTCAAACTATTACACTAGGTGTGAGTGTTGTGTGCCACTCTAAACCGAAGGCAGCATAGAAGTGTTCAGCATAGGGCCTATAAACATGTGCACGCTTGTCAAAAAGAACCCAAATTGAATAGTCGAATAACGATTTCATTACATCACAGTCTAATTCCGCCGAGCGACGCATCACTCCAAACAGAGGCAATATTGGTGGCGCTCATGTATTGGACGCCGCGATAGCAAATGATTGTCAATCAGTCGCCATAGTATGGATATAGCTCTGGAACCTGTAAAGAGTGCGTCACTTGTGGGTGTTAAACAATGATGCAGTCAGCTGTGTGTGTGCATATTGGACGACGAGAAGGTCCTCCAAGTAATTAGTCATCTGCAGACGTTCTCGACCAAGATGTCATAAACTGTCACGAACTCTCTCTCATTCTCCAGTTCCAATACCTGCTTATTGTTTTGTCATAACAACTGAGATGGCGGTAAACTCGATTAACTGACCATCCAACCTCTAATATCCCAATGTTTATGTCCTCTCATATTCCATCAGTTGCTGGTATTTGTTTTGAAAGCAGCGTAATGGCATATGAAAAATGTGCAGCAGATGAAAAAAAAAAAATGCTTACGGAAAATTCCAGGACGACTATTCTTGAGCTAAGATGGAAGCACATTAGCGTACTTTACTGATTTTACGTAATACGCAATAATGCTGCTATCTTAATCATATGCGTATATGTTTATCATTAACATTTATGCGGAGTTTCCTAGCGGCTTAAAAAAGTTCGTCTTGATTTCTATAGCAGTAGGTGTATTTAGTTTTTACCAATTAGTTAATACATTATAATATGAAAAAATATTTTTTTTCCTTAACATAAGTAATGATACATGTTTCGGATGAAAAAAAAAAAAAGGCGTCATGTGAAGGCGTCAGCTTTCAGCGCCGATGCTTTCGTCATCTTTTACGTACATAATACTCTCTCTCCCATTTCTGAATGTCATTTCTCTCAGATGATTTCTCGTGGAGTTATTGCAAAAAACCCACCTGTTGCTTAAGTTTTGCACACTAGTGTATTTATTTGTGGTTATTACATATTTAAAAAAACTAACGGAAAAAATGTGTTTTGTCTATCTAGATTCTAATAAAGACATTCGTATATGGTTTTAAAACAAGCTTTCAGACTAGTTTTATTTTGCTTAAACATGGCTAAGTTAAGCTCATTTGTCTTTTAGGCTTAATTATTTAATCTTATCCCGCATGATTAAGTTTGCTATTAAATACGTTTCAATAGATTAGAAATAAATAAATTTATTTCCAATTTTGTTTCAACTAAATCATTTTTATTGCAAGCATATCGAGGAATAAAGGTTTAAGGGCATTTTCAAGAGCAAAAGGTATGTTATGTAACCAATTCAAAATTTAAGCAATTAAAAAAATATATTTATTATTTCTGTTCTATGTAAATACACGACATTACACACTTATCAATGTAAATTATAGTAATTTTTTATGTGCATGCAAGTAGAGATATGTATCCATTCTATGTAAAAAGTAACTCAAATTATTAAATAAAACACACAAAAAATCAATTTAAATATTAAAATTTACTTTTTTGTCTTCAAAATAGATACCATCGAATGCATTCCAACTATGACAGCGTTTTATCCAATTCACCATACATTTTTCGTAGGCTGATTGAGATATGCCCTTCAACTCCTTCAGCGAATTTTCTTTATGGCATCAATCGAGTCAAAATGCCTTTCTCAAAGTGCAATTAAAACTTTGGGAACAGGAAAAAGTCACATGGTGTCATTTCATGTGAATATGGTGCTTGTTCGATGATATTCATTGAGATTTTGTGGAAAACTCTTGTATAATGATGGCTTTATGCGATGGTGCATTATCGTGATATAAAATCCATGAATTGCCTTTCCACAAATCTGGCCGTTTTCGAACTGATATTCTTTCGCCAACTCCTCATGACACCTAAATAATAATCCTTATTCATCGTTTATTCTTCTGGAAAAACATTTAGCGTGCACCACACCAAGGTGGTCGGAAAAAAAAAAGGCCCCATGATCTTGATTTTTGAGCGACTTTGACACTGTATTTTGAGCTCAGATTCGTTTCTGAGGCACCATTCCGATGGCTGTTGGCTTGTTTGCATGTCGTACTCGGAAACTCATGTCTCGTCAGCAGATATTATACGTTTTATGAAGGTGAAGTCCGTAGAAGCTCGGGAAATTATTTCTTCATCGACCTGCTTTCTATGCTCTTTTTTGAACAAAATTGCGCAATTTTGAAAACAGTTTCGTGGTGACGCCTTTACTGCCCAAAATATTTGCCAATGTTGTTAAAAGTATTAAAAATACGTTCATTTCTTGAGTCAATTCTCTAAGTCACACTTGGCGGTGTTTGTCAATCAACTTATTGATTTTGTCGATGTTTTCGTCGATCGTAACAATCGAAGGTCGACTAGAACGAGGCAAATCATCTAACATTTCCCGGCCTTCTTTGAATGCTTTTATACTAATTATTTGCTTATTATATTTTTGACAAGCACCATTCTCCATTCTGCAACATTTTTAGCAATTTGACCACAAAATTATATTAGAAACACAAAATTTAAGGTAAATTTTTGTTCAACTAATTTTTGCATTGTAAAAATTGCAGAACAATCAAAATGTTTGATTATAAAATTAGCTGCTGTCAAACTAAACAACAGATTGTGCTAAAAGTCTACGTAGTAACTCAGTACAGTGCTACTGATTGTAAAACATTTGCAACCAATTGCAATTACACCAATTTCTTTTTGCGAATGTTTTAAATTAGAAATTCCGGAAACTTTTTACGTAGAGTATATGTTGATATATATGTTAAGATGTTTTCTTTTTCTGTATAATTAAATTTTATTTTAAGCATTTTGAATATAAAGTAATGTGGGGAAAATTTGTACTATATAAATAGTAGAAATATAGAAACATATAAATGTAAATTCATTTAATCAGAAATCTCTTCAAGATCGGTATTATTATTTAGTTCGATAATGCATTCACTTAAAGATTTTATTTTAATTTATAATTTATTTTTGTGTACTGTTGTAAATATAATAAAAGTAATAAAAAAATTTAGTATAAATATAAAACAATTTAGTTATGTATTTTGAATTAATTAAATTAATTAAATTCAATTTAATATTTTAAATTTCAATTTAATGGATAGTTATACTAACAATTTTTACGTGTAAATCAAATGCTATATGCGTCTTATTGCAGTCAAATACTTTTTTTGTCAGCAAATTATTTATCTCAAAAATATATTCTTGTTCGCTCAGTATGTCTAATGCATTTGATAAGAAAGTTGATACCAATAATATAGCAACTTAAATCCTATGAAAGATTATAGATATAATTGATGCTCAGTATTTTCATACTCTTAAATTCTAGTGAAAAATATTTACCAAGTAAAAGTACCTTTTGTTTTCGTTAAATTTTATTGTAAAATGCATTCTTAATTTTGAAAAAAAAAATTTATTCCCATATTTGATAGGAGTACAAGTGTTTCCAGGACAACCTGGACCTCCGGGCCCACCAGGTCCTCCTGGACCACCTGGTAAACCGGCTTTTGACAATGCTCCTGAAGAAATCAGAAGACCCACGGTAGTTCCTGGGGTATGTTATGTTTTATTATTTTATTTTTAAATGTCATTAATAACAAAAAAGCTAATTTATTAAAACTTGTACAATTTTTAATCTTTTCCATTTTGGAAGAAGAAAATTCTATGCTTTTAAAAATAATTTGTAATCCTTGTTTTTCATTAATTCCTCGTTTTTATTAATGTTTTTCATATGAAAAATCTTTATCTGTCTCACTTGCACGGAGCTTTATTATCTTATGATATACACTCATGTCCATAAATTAAGGATAATGAAGTTCAGGCAAAGAAAGAGACAGAAGCAAAACAAATTTGACTTATTTGTAAAGTCCATTTATTAAACAAAAAGGTAAAGAGCAAAAAAAGATGCTATATGTTTGACAAATTAATAAAAATTATTTTTTACTCCCTGGAGCAAATTTTAAAAAAAGAACCTATTTTACAAAAAACAGTATAACATGGTTAGTATGATGGTTAATATGGAGTATGTCTCCGGACGACGCAATACAGGCCTTACAACGCCTAGCATGCTGATCTTGGGGAATATTACACCACTCATCAAGCAATGCCCTCGAAGTTCCGGGTTGACAGGTGGGGGGTAGACGGGCTGCAATTCGTCCGGCCAAGCATATCCCACACATGCTCTATTGGATTCAAGTCGGCAGTAAATCCTTACGGGTGATATCCTCAAATTGAAGGCATTCGTCTACAATGTTTGCACGGTGAGGACGGGCGTTGTCATCCATAAACAGAAATTCAGCACCCATGGCGCCCCGAAACAAACGTACATGTTGTTCCAGAATGACATCCCGATAGATGTGGCCTGTCATCGTTACACTCTGAACATGCAGGTCAGTTCTGGAACCAAGAATAATTCCTCCCCCCAAACGAGCCATGCTGCACCATCGTAACGATATCGTTCAGTGGTGTTCTCTTGGGGGTAACGGGTTGGCGCTCTCCATATGAAAGTCCGGTGAGAATCAGACTAAACTAAACCTGGACTCGTCAAAATCACGCAAGACCACTGTTGCGGTGTCCACATGCATGCTCTCTACACCAGGTTAATCGCAGGCGACAGTGAGTTGCGGTAAGTGGAACACATCTGACAGACCTACGAGCATATAGACCAATGTGCCCTGATCGTCTGTTCTGCCTTGAAACTGTCGTACCGGTAGCAGAAGAGAGCTGACAGACAGGTCTGATGCTGTGCTCCGTCTGTTTCTTTTGGCAGTAACTGCTAAATACCGGTCCTCATTCGGCGTTGTAACACGGGGGGCGACAGTGCTGTTCTACTCATTACCATCATCTTGGAATCGTTGCCAAAGCCAGGAGATGACACTCTGGGTGATTCAAGTTCCTCGGAACTTCCAGCTGGGTACGTCCACATTCCAGTCGTCCGATAATTCTACCACGTAAAAAATCATCAAATATTCCTTTGTGCCATAACTATGCGGTTATTGCACTGAAAGGCTTTTAAAGCGCTTGTGAACAATTTTACTTCTTTGCCACCATTCTCTTACACTCTCGTCATTGTGACGTACTATCCGCGCCATCTGGTGGTTTCCTGTAATTTGCATATTCTTTTTCAAGATGTGTGTGATAATTCTAAGGTGAAATTTTTATTTTAGAGTTCAATTTCTGTGTGATTCTGAATTATCCTTAATTTATGGACATGAGTGTAATTCAGTTCAAAATAATGTTGAATGAATTGCGGTTCTGCTACGAAATTCGACATTCTATTACATCTTAAGCAGATTTGTAAATCATTAGAGATGGTGTAATTAGATAAATGAACTTGCCAAAATCCATAAATTTTTCTTCCATTCGTCTTTCTCAATTCTTCTTCTTCTTCCATTATCCATTACTCAATTAAATAGTTTACCTATTGTGCCAAAGAAAATTTGGGCCACTTGTCATACCTTTTGAGCAATCGATGAAAATTGTCGTAGTCAACAAAATTTGAAAAAAGCCGCATTATTGAAGTAAAAATAAGTGTTCAAGTCATATCAAAGAATTGTTTTGAGCTTAAGATTCTTTTTGATTTTAGTTAGAGAGGCCGGAACAAGTGGTTAAGCGAAGATATGTGTCAATCAGATTCAAGATTCCTTTGACGAAATCATAATAAATTGTTCCTTTGATCATTAATAAATTGATCTCAAACAGTTCCATGGTTTCATTTGTTATCATTTAGAGGCAAGTGATATCATCGTTATAAATCTAGATGTCTGCCAAATGTATTTCTACGCCCTTTTTTTAAAGAATATTATATCTCATGACATCCATTATGTATGATGTAATTGATGGTTACCTACTCTCACTTGGTGTTGTGATGGCAAATTAGCTTGGCAGTGAACCGAGCTGTCTTTAGCAACAGATTCAGAACCATTCTGAATATTAGCGTTGTGTCCATAAAAAAAGGCTGCCTATCAACCCGCCCCCTCCCAGCAATCTTGTCGATACTGCATCCCACAACTCGTATAATTATCTGGGTACTTTTCTCCCTTAATTGTGTCTGTAAAGGACAATAACAGTGTAGTAAATCTTTAGATATTCTCTACTGCTTAATTCGATAGTCTCGCACTCATATTTTTACCACTTGGTCATGACTTCCACGATATATCTAACTTGAAAAGTTTTCCACAACAAATCATGTGTAATACCAGATTTGATACCAGTATCGAAAACCGAGTACTATATAATCTAGATTGCTGTTTAATCCATTATTCAGAGAAATATCGCAGAATGCATATCATCTATACGGTATTCTGTGGGATATTTCATTCATTCCTATATTATATATAGCAGGAATGATGATATAAATTATATATTCAATTTAAAGGCAGGCCAACGGAATACTAGAGTCTACTTTTACGTGTTCCATTCTCTGCAATGAAACAATCCTTTTTGCTTTGGTCATAGTGGTTGATTTGATTTGATTAACATAGTAAATTTATAATTTAATTTTAGAGTTATTAATATTTTCAAATTTTAAATTAACCATCAAACTTTTAAGTAATGTTAACAGTAGCTAACATTGCTTACAGCATCTTAATTATTAACATTGCATTGGGTATCTTAATTAATCTATTAATTTCAAATTTTTACCTCTAAAATACTACTGATTTTCACGTTTTCATTTTATTTACCCACTAGGCTGTAACATTCAAAAATATGGATACGCTATTGAGGATGTCAGATATAAGTCCATTGGTACTCTGCATTTGTTCTAGAGGAAGAATCTTTACTGGTGAGAGTGAGCGAAGGTTGGCAGTATGTTGCAGTAAGTATTGAAGAATAATGCAATCATTCATTTAATGAAATTATTTTTTTGTTTGTTCACTGTTATTCAATTAAATCTACTTTATGAATTGATCATCGAAAGTTTTATCTTCTGTTTTTAAAACAAATGGGAACTGTTTATTTGCAGACCTTATATCTAACTTATAATATTGTCACATATATATAACAACAGGTTAGATTGAACATGAATTCGATGTGAGATAAATTAATTTATTAATAGACTTTTAGCTGTTACATTTCATGATAAGACAAAGTACATGGTTTTATATACAGGAATGGAATGTTTCAGAATACTATCCTGGAAACGAAATCAATATTCTTAAAATCTAACACAAAAACTAAAGAATTTCAAAACAGAATATTTACAAAATGTACATTTGATAGTCTATCACATTCGAACCTGGGCACTTCCATTCTTAAATCCGGCGATATACCTCAACGCCATAGGTGCTTTGCAAGACTTTTGGCAATATAGTTAATGCACTGCAAATTGAATATCTTTTTAGTTTTCATACAAACAAGTCTGAATTAATTTAACATTATTAATATTTTCTTTGCCATTAGGATAATGATTTACTATAAGTTATTAGAGTTTTCTTTTCAGTAACAAATTATGAATTAAATTAAATATATTACAATTAATTATGCGAAACAATTTAATAATGAGGATTGGAAAAATGGAGAACGTGGCAAAATATACTTCGGCCTCTTTTTTAGGTGTGTTATGTAAGATTTTTCTGAAAGTATGAATCTGTTAAGATGTCATATATGTGAGTTTTCTCTGAATATATATTTACATTCGATAATTTAAAAAAAATATTAATATTGTATATTAATAAAAAAAATTAATATATTTGATAAAAATACATTTTGGACAGAATATAATTCATTATTTAAAAAAAAAATCACTTGTCGATTTAAATTGTTTAATGCATCTCTTTAGAAATCAAAATATAAAATTTATGGTATTCTTTGAACGTAAAAACATTTTTTAAACTATTTTTCTCTAAAAAATTCAAATTTAATAATGATGAAATATTTTTTTTACAGCTTGGATCATTAGTGGTACAGTCTACTCCAAGTCCAACTGTAAGTTTGTTATTATAATTATGTAGTTTAAAGTTCTATTATTTGATAATATATATCAGCATCTAAAACGAACATTTTAAAATTATATAACATTTAAAAATTATATATTTATAAATTTTAGAAAGCTCCTACCACGCATGCTCCCTTCAGTCCACCCGTTGATAGCTTGAGATTGGATAAAGCACCTCGAGTAAGCATTTCTTTAATCTACTTACTAAAAAGGAATTTTTAAATCTACTTACTAAAACAGCATTTTTTAATCTACTTAACATTTATTAAAATGGGTATTCACTTTCTACTTTAATTAAATAAATTCTTCTTAATATTTAAAATAATTTATGCATAAACACATTTCCTCAATGTCTGATATTGTTACTTTTTATTGTATATTAATTGAATTGTATTTAATAAGTAACATATATTTTTTTTTTACCTGCTTCCGTTTTAAAGATGTGGAGGAAAGTAAGTTTTTAAGCTTTATTATACTTATAAAATATTCAATCATATTTTCCGACTCAGTTTAACACTTTGCTGAGACTTTTATGAATTTTTTGAAGAACAATAATATTTACCATTGCTTGTGTGCTTTATTTATAATGCATGCTTTCTTGGTAGCGTGTGCTTTTATAAAATAATTTGAATGATTTTTTTTTTTCATCTTTATTTAAAAAAAAAAAAAAATTTTTTAAATAAAGATGAAAAATTAATAAAGCAAGTAATAATAATAATTTAATTAATAAAGCAGCATTACTTTCAGAAAATCTTAAAATGTTTGTCTTAATAAAAATAAAATAAAATTATTCAATATATATCTATTCTTCGTCTTCAATGGCGCGACAGCCCCATGGTTGGCCAAAGGCCTTTTGCCTGCCTAGTCTGGCAGATTCCTAAACATGAGATGATTTTTTTATTTTATTTTTTTTACGGGATAAGGTTGTACGCCCCACGCCGAAAGCGTTACAGTCATATTAGACCAAACATCATTGGCACCGCAGGGACTCGAAACCTGTGGTACCCGCGCTCCAGATCGCTAGTCACTCAGCCATCAGACCTCATATGTATAAAAATATATATATATATATATATATATATATATATATATATATATATATATATATATAATATATATATATATATCAGTATAGATTTAAAAAAAATTAATTATAAATAGATAATATACAGAGTAAATGCATTAATAATAATTAAATATTCAGAATTTTTTGTAATATTTTAATTTCGAGTTATTTTAAATCTTGCAAATAGATGCTTATTCTAATATGGCGAGTCAGTTAAACATGACGGTTTTTGAAATGAAATAGCACAAAGAAATAATTTTATTAATTTCATAGTTTTACAGTTTAATGTACGCCATCATTTTAAAAAAAAAATATGCTGATATTTAATTCTGAAAATGTTACCTCACAAATGCCATCTTCTTCAGTCCATACACTGCTACAAACAAACACCAGAATTTTTGTATTATCTTTTTTGCAACATTTCTCTCTGTATGGCAGTGAATTCATTTAATTCAAGTATGGAATGTGGTTTGTCGACGTACTTTCTCAATTTTAAATTTTGGAAAATGTTCCCCCCGGCCAGAAGATCAGATGAATAAAATGGCTACACGATGTGTCCACGTAAAGTAATTAAATATTCTGAGAGCATTCTCCTCCATACTGCTATCGAAATCCTAGTTGTGATGGCAGTTTAAAATCTTGTTGAAATAATTAGATTAGTTCATGCGTATGCGAATATTTTGGAACAAAGAAGTTATGTAGCATTGCTTCAGTATCGTTCTGTAGAATAACCTAAAGAGTATTCTGCATTCAGTTTCTATTTTGTAACCTTACAACTTAGATGGCCATTTCTACTACTTCACGACGCTGTAGCCTAAAAGAAGAGGAAAAAACCAGTTTTTGTGTAATTTTATTGGCTTAAGTTTTATTCATTTTAATAAAAAATGAGCTCTACGTAATTGCCATATTATATTCATTTCAAAAACCATAAAGTGTTTCTGCCTTACTCTATAAACCATTGTTATAAAAATGTACTCAATTTTAATATAACATTGCTTACATTTTTAATTAAAAATGAAAACTGCTAACTAAAAATATAATAAAAGCTCGATTCGTGGCTCAGTGGTAACATGCGCCGGTGGTAAGCTTTAAGGGTTGTTCCCACCGAGGCGTGAGGCTTCAAGCGTGAAGAGTTGACCAATCACTAGCCTCACCACATTCGCCTAAAACCGGTTTGAAATGCACCGCTTCGGTTTGACCAAATTTCAACTCGTAACGGAATTTCACTTGGCGTAATGCTATTTCTGACGTTTCGCTGTGAAGGGATCGAAAGCATTTTCTTGCCTGCCGCATATCGCGTCGTCGCCTGTCGCTTCGATGGTAAGGAGCCTTTAGGGTTGAGGTTAAATCCGCTGTCGGCTTTGTTCTAGACACTGTTTCAAAAACGAAGAGATTTGATGGCGTTTGTAATGTTCAGCATCTTGCCTCGGGAATCGAACTACCTGGTTTTTCGGGGTTTTCTCCCATACGATATACAAAGGCGGCACTAAAAGTCCTTCCGGAAAGCACTGACCTCTTTCTTCAGGACTCGGAGCCAAGCCAGACTTCTACCTACGGATGCTCCATCACAACAGAAGCCGTACCCTTTCTTTCCATCCATGAATAGCCTACTAAAGGGATGTCCGTTCTGCGCCGCCTGACACTGAGCATTAGTCACAACATAACGGAAGTTATTGTTTTAATTTTCAAAAAACAGATGTAATTCGGAAACCTTAAAAAAAAAAGATATTGTTATAAATAAATTAAATATGTGCAATCATTAAGGGATTTCTCTCTGTATACAGCTCCGCATGGCCGCTCTGAACCAGCCCTTCAGCGGGGACATGCACGGGGTCCGTGGAGCCGACTACGAATGTTATCGACAGTCCAGGCGGGCCAATCTGCGGGGCACCTTCCGCGCCTTCCTGGCCTCCAGGGTTCAGAACCTCGATAGCATTGTGCGCTTCCAGGATGCCGGACTGCCCGTCGTCAATCTCAAGGTCAGCACTCTTCCACGCAACTCTAAAATTACTCTTCTAAATATTTAACTATCAGCTACTATTACTGATTACTTGGTACCCAGAACCAGGGATGGGCAAACAACGGACCGCGGCCTTCTTTTAATTTTCCTGTTCGAGGCAAATTAAAAGAAATATATATTTATATATTATATATCCATCTACTTTGATTAAATATTATTTTTTTCTTCCATTTTTTCAAAGGACTGATGATTTTTTTACTTTCTCTATTTTTGTTCTACAAAACATAAATCGACTAAAAATAAATTGATTTTTAAACTAAAACTTAATGTGTTTGCTGGGCAGCTAGCTAAGAACGACTTGATGAAGAGAAGCTTAAGAATTATGAAGATGGCTTGAAAAAAATGCATTTTGAGTTCGAACGCAGATTTCAAGATTTCAGTGCCATTCAAACAGAATTGGATATTTTTATCATGCCTTTCAACTTAAATTGTAAAGCAGTGAGGTCAGATTCGCAGGTTGAATTAATTGAGTTGCAATCTAAAAATCATCTCAAGTAGTTGTTTCTAAATATGCCAAGTTAGAATTTTACAAATCATTAACGAAAGTAAGTTTCCCAAATTTAATATCTCACGCCCAGAAAATCAGTGCTATGTTTGCTTCATCTTATATAAGTGAACAAGTGTTTTCAAGTGTATGAACCTTAGAAAGAATTATTTCAGAAGTAGACTGACAGATGAGCATTTAGCCCCGTTCCTTAGAATCAGTACATCTCACCTCGAACCTCAATATAAGGAACTTTAAAAGGAAATCGTAATTTCATTCATCTCATTAACATATTTAAATTGTAATACTTGTATATTGTTTTTAAAATTTTAGAAAAATTTATCTTGGCCCGCCAAACTTTTTTTCGGATGTTTGGCCCGCGACCGAAAAAGTATGTCCATCCCTGCCCTGAACAATAAGATGGTTTTTAGTTTTTGCTTGTTTCAATTTTTCTAACTGCCTTGCTATAAAACTGTCATTATCACACTTTTTCCGTTGTGTCCGCCGTAATGAATGTGATTTTTGCAATGTTTTTCTTAAACGAAAACAATTTCTCCTGCGTTCTCTCCGCCTGTTTTATCATTAAACGGCATAGTAGCTTTGAGTTTTATTCTGTTTATTTTACACTTATCGTGGTCTACAGAGTGTCATGATCCTTGAATTTTTTAATTTATTTCTGGCTGTTATAAAACACATCAGAAATTTAATTATTGTGAGTAGGCTATGAAGATATTTGTGGTAAATCCAAAAATTACAGAAATAGGTCTATATTGACATGGTGGAAATCAGACTACTGAATGATAAATGAAAACAGAAAGATAAATGCCTAAAAGTAAAAGTTAAAATAAAATGAATGTTTAAATTAATTTTATCACAATAATGTAACGTGTCGTATATCAACAGGTTAATATGAAATGATAACACTGGCATTTTAGACATGCTACCACAAACTTCTGGAATATTTTACCTCAACATTCAATAGTATATTCATACAATCTCTTAAGAACAATCTCCGTAATATAAATTGTATAAATATGACAGAATGACTCAAATCAGCATTTAGCACAGCCAAAATAGTTTATTCTGTTATGAAACCCAAGGAAATGTCACTAATTGATAAAGCCCTTGCGTATTATTTTTCCTGTGACTAATTATGAAAAGTATTGTTGAAATTTATTTTGAAACTTACAAAATATTTGAAATTGCAAGACGTTTCTCATAATTTTGTTCAAAGCTTTATATTAGTTGAAAATTGGAATTTGGGAGAAAACATTGAGATTTCTCTTAATTCTAATAAATTTCAAAATTGTATTATGCTTTTAGAATATGGTAACTTATTTTGTGTTTCAATTTGAGTAGAAAAATAGATATTGATAAATAAAAATAGATAAAATAGATATTTGAGTAGACTGTTAATTATTCAATAATTAATTAATATGTTGTTTTCTTCAGGGAGAGGTGATCTTCAATTCTTGGAAGGATGTCTTTACGGGCGCAGGCGCACCGTTTCCATATCCTCCACGTATCTATTCTTTTGATGGAAGGAATGTCCTTGCTGACAATCGATGGTACGTGGCTTTTATGTTTACATATATTTAATATATGTATATTGTAACGTCTTCAAGGACAGGGCCACTTTCAGGTTCATGGGAACACTTTATTTTTTTTATTTAGAAACGGTATATATATACTAATACATAAATCTGGGTTATTATATAAATAATTGAGAATTAAAAATATAAATTTGGTCACAAGTGCACGCTTAAATCACAAGTGCTGTTCACTCCAAGGTCGAAGATTTTTCAGAGTTCACGAGTCTACTTCGAATCTAATTGCCGGTCTGCGACAGAGATTAATTATCACACGGCGTGATTCACGAAACCACAAGGGGCACACTTTGAAAAAGGCGGAAACTGGCCAATTCACTCACTTCAAAGAAAAAAAGAAAAACGACATTTGTGGTCGACTCGTCGCAGGCTCTCTCCCTTCTTCTCCAAAAACCTGCCTTTAAGAAAATCCGTCAAGGGGGAGGGGGATACTTCCCTCACTTCTCATTGGAGTACACATTTCCCAACTCATGGTAGATCACTAATCACGATGGAACAACTCATGGTGCAGTCCATATTCCATCTGTAATTTTTCAACCTGTGTAGGGCGCACAGACAATCGCTAATTTCATGAGTCTCATTATACATGACACTGAATATCAGATTTCAGTGATAGGTTGTTCTCATTAATAAAAACCCTAATTGCACTAATTGCATGCTGTATAACTACCCACAATACTGCTTGTCTGCTGTCAAATTTGAATGATAGGTTGTTATAGTGTACTTGTCAAAGAATATACATTCCTTTCTAATGAGAATGAAATGCCAAACTCTACAGTATATATTCATTTTTGTTGAGCATCATCTAATATTTTTTTCTGTATTACTTTCTAAACTATTAGTACAAGGAACTGATTTAGGATTTCAACGTTCCTAAATCTGCTCTTGTTATTTTAATATGTTCATAAAAAAATTGCTTGATGATGAGATTTATTAAACATTTATTTTTGTATATATCAAGATTGAAATGTATGAAATATTATTGAAAAAGCAGAATTAAAAACCCATGACATAATTGAAAATTATTGAAAAAAAGAAAATTAAAAACAGAATGGTAATTTGAATAAATATTTTTGCTGATAACAAGAATTTACATTTTAATTTTAATTTGGTTTTTTTTAACGAGGGCAGATAATGAATGTTTATACAGTAGAACCTCTGTAAGTCGAACTTCAAGGGAGACGCCAAATAATTCGAGTTATAGAGTTATCGACTTATGGAGGTTTTCGACTTACGCGGATTTTGTAAAGAAATATTCGACTGGTAGAGGTTTAGATTTTTTCTAACTTATTTCGAGTTAGAGAGGTAAAATAAATAAAAAAATTAAGTAACAGAGGTAATAAACATGTTTATTTGTAACTTAAAAATTATATTATGTACTACAATAAAAATCAAAATAATTTCAAATGATCGAGTTGTAAAGGTTGTAAAATCAACATTGCTAATGTTCGAGATACTGAGGATCAATTTTTTTTTTTTTTTCCGAGTTACGGAGGAAAATATATACCAAAATGGGTATATATTTTTGCGGGGATTGAATAATCATTAAATAATGATGCGGTATAAATGGTTGAATAATCATTTCGACATATAGAAAGTTGAAATTTCGGTAATGGTGGTTTTGGGGCTTGAAGGGAAGGGAACAAAAAAAATCTCGAGTTTTAAAGGTTTTCGACTTATCGAGGTTCGACTTAAAGAGGTTCTACTGTAAATATTATGCTCAATCTTTTTTAATGTTTCAAATTTTATTTGTTTTTAAATGCAAAATTGATAGCTGAATGGCTATTTTAACATTTAATTTATTTATCCCAGAATTACATTTTCAATGAGAAGTGTTTGAAGAACTTAAATGTTTACAAGTTTTGGTAGATTGTCAATTCTTTTTCAATGAAATTTTATTTATCATTCGGTATGTTTTCATTGATCTTTTAGGTCCCAGAAACTAGTTTGGCATGGATCTGATAAACATGGAGTTCGAGATCTCGAAGCTTACTGTGATGCATGGCACTCTGCAGGTTTGGGCAAAGTAGGAATGGCCAGTTCTTTACTTAGAGGCAGACTCCTAGACCAAGAGCGATATTCGTGCAACAACTCCTTTATCGTCCTATGTATCGAAGCCACTAGCCAAGACGATTACCGAAAACGGAAGAGACGAGATGTCGACAGTGATGATGATAATGAAGAAGATGATCATGAGTTAACGTGGGAAGAGTTCCTCCAAAGTCAGAAAGATGTAGAATCAGATTCGGAGGACACCAGAACAGTTTAAGATTATTAAACGTTCCATACTATAATGATGGCATTTTTTTTTTTTCATTGTGTACTCTTCCAGTAACGCATCGTAATAATTTATTCATCGTATACTGTGTTCCTTGAAGGTCGTTTTATTTTTAAACGCGTAATATGATATCGAATTGTTTTGAGATAAAGTTACAGGTATGGTTTTAAGTAAGAGTTAAAGTGGATTAAATTTTTTGGCTTTTTTAAATTTTTCATTTTTAAATTTCTGCCCAGATTGTATACACTGGCTTAAGTACTAAACAAAGTGTTTGGTAGTCAACTTGTAGAAATGTTTTTCCATCAATGTTTATAATAATATTTTTTAAACTGTGTGCTCAAAGTAAAAGATAATAAGTGTAATTTTTACTTAATTTGGTGTTATCTAGAACTAGTGTTAAGTGTGTTGAAAAAGTTTGCAAATCATAGCTTTTCGATACGTGTTATATATAACAGCATGGTTGTTATATGAGGTAGCCTGCATGTTGTAGGTCTGGGGTTAAATATTAGGATGCGTGTTTAAACATATCTATTTATTAATGTGTGATTAAGTTAAATATAAATTATTCTAGATTTTATTAATTAAAGTATAGATTCCGTTAATACATTTGATATGCTTTCACCAAATGTTTGTATCGTTAACTTAAACATACGAAGAAATTATCGTAATACTTGGAAACCAATTGTTTGATAATTTTCATTTCAACTATTTAGCTTGAATACTTTTAAAAGTAAAAGAAAACAGTAAGAAAATAAAAAACTTTAAATTCAAATATCTCTAATCTATAAATTCTTATATTAAATTCTGAAGGATCGGAGTATTGATATTTTTAGATAAATTTAGTTGGCCTAACAATTTGTTTCCAAATAGCCTAACAATTATTACAAATTATTTCCAAATTTAGTTGTGAAATTTATTTCCAGGTTTTCAAAACACAAATATTAATGATTAATTAATTTTTAAACCGTATTTTTAGTTAATTATGTATACTTTTCTTTTTAATTTGAATAATAAAACACATTTGCATCAAATTTAATTAATTGTATAAATTCCCTGTCGTATAAAACTTATAGTTTTATGCAAAGTATTATCAATTATAACTTTAAAATTAATTAAATATTGTGAAAAATTCATGTAAATTAATTCCTATGTGTGTAATGTGCCAAAATAACCCAAATATTAAAGGATATAGTTAATAAACGATACAAACTAAATGGTCTCCTTAAAATTAAAAACTTTGATTTTTTTTTTCTTCTTAAAGTATTTATATATCAAGAACAATTATTACTTGTTGATGAAAATCATTTTTATTTAAAATTGTTTTATTTTTATATGTGTCGTGAATCTTCTTATTCTATAACTAACGTGCCATAAATTGTGTAGTAGATATTAGATGATAAATATATTTAAGTGATGTGTCAGTATGTGGTGTAGGTAGGATTTTATGGACTGAATCGAGAGTCGTATGTAAATGGTGTGGTCTCATATCATGCTCTATCTGCCATCATCACTGAATATCGAAATTTCTATTTAATAATAATTGTTCATTACTTAACTTCACCTTATGCTAGTCATACTTGGCGGAGCAGTGTTCAGTAAGCAAGGTTCATTGTGCCAGCCGTCATTTGGCTGATTGTAATAAGTATTGTGTTGAGTCTTGCAAACTTACTGGATGCATAACTGAGTCAAAATGATTGTAAATGTATATATGCTTTGCTGAAAACTTGTCTGTCTATTATTGTATTCAAACTCAATCAATTTTATACTTTATATATTTTCTGAATTCTATTCTAGATGTTAGAGTGTGTTCCTATGTATGTAAGTTTGTTATTTATTTATGTATAGGCAACGGGACATGGCTAGTTGCATCCTCACAAATACTTTGTCTTTTATATATATATATATATATAATTGTGCATGAAAACACATTAAAAACATTAATTATTTTAAGTATGAAAAGGAGAGAAACATATAACATGTCTATAATTTGTATTTAATTTAAGATTATAATTCGTTTTGTATATATGAGTCTTATAAATATAAGTGTAAATTGTTCTCAGCTATATAGTTTTCTTTTTTTTTTCACCAAAAAAGATAGGTGATTTTTTTTTATAAAAATTTAGTGTTTGAATAAAGAACATTTATTTTTACATTTGAAAAACCTTGATAATAAAAAAAAAATTTCAGCTCTATTAAGAAATTCCGTTATTAACAAATAACGAAATTTCTTAATTAATTTTTTATTTTTTTTCTATTGTATGATTAATTAATTTCAAATTACTAAACAATTTAATAATCATTATCAATTTACAAATGGCTGTATTTAAACTATAACAAATTAATTTTTTTAATTTCCTTTTTTATTATTCTCTTAATTTTAACTTTCTTCAGCTTTAAAATTTATATTTTTTCAGAACTATATTTTAAAATAATATATATTTATATGTGTCTAAAGCACATTTCAAAAAAATTAAATTTATTTTCTTTATTAATTGAAAAAAAAATCTGAATGATTTCAAAACTTGTATTTTTCTTTCAAAATAGCATCATAGAATCTTAAGAATCTTTCACTGTTGCCAACAATTTTCTTAATGCACCTTTCAAGCTATATTGTTTAGTTAAAATTATGTACAGATTTTTTTAAATTTATTTAATTAGAAAAATTTCTTTGATTTCCGTTATGGTTTTTTCTATTTGCATATTAACCACTCTTTTGTGCAACATAATTAACTTCGTTGCTTTATTTTTCTTTTTTTTTTTGTATTTGTACCCTTTAATATTCAGTACACTTACATGTATACCCTTTTAGTAACATTCCTTCATTATGTATGAATTTAATTCTTCCTTCTATGTTGCTGTCAACTAGCTATGGTTTCTGTATGCCATGGGGAAGTGTGTCTGTATAAATATGTGGTCGTTACCTTTAAAACAGTATAACTTTTATAGTTGTCTTACATCTCTCATTTTTCTTTGATATTTTATCTTGTGTAATAGTCAGTGATTGTGCAAAATTTGTGTATATGAAAATATGATGAATATTAAATATTTGATAGAATGACTACTGGTTTACTGTGTTTATTGAATTTCAAATACAAAATTTATCTCCATATTTGATGATACATGTCTCTTAAAGAAGTTATTCCAAAGCTTTTAAAAAATTTACGTTTAAAAATTATTTATTAAGTTAAAATTAAGTTTTAGAAATGAATTCCAAAAAATTTAAATATCTACAAAAATCTGCAATTTGTTTTATTATTTATATAAAATAATTAGTTGGCTGATGTTCTAAATGTAGTTTTTATCTATTATCAGCTTACAAAATATTAGTAATCGGTTTAAATATTAAAGTCTATATTGAGAATTTAAGAGTCCTGATGGCCGAGTGGCTAGCGCTTGGCCGTTTGCTACCACAGGTATGTCGTTCTAGTCCTGGCAGTGCCATGGATGCTCGTAGTGGTTCGGAATCCACTTTAATCCGTAGGTCCCAATCTAATAGGATCGTAGAGCGTTGTGGGGGTAGTGTTACTCGCGTCCGTAGTGTATCTTCAAGCTACACGTGGCCCCTGGGTAGTGCTCAAAGAGTAACAGCGGGGCACCCCTTGTTTATGGCATAAAGATTAACTATCTCTCTGTATTGCCAGTTGCATTAGAACAACAACTGCAGAATTTAGGAGAATTTCTCTTCAAATAAATATGTAAATTGTATAATCTTCATAATCATAAATTTTTAGAGCAGTTACAATATTATGAATTTTTGTTTAGCTACATTGCTAACTTCAAGGCGTAATTCTTTCTTCTTTTTAGTATCAATCATTTTAAATTTCTCATGGTATAAAAATTACATATAATATTTTTCAAATAGAACATTTTTTCAGCCCATTGTAATAAATACATTTCTTATAAAGCAACCAATATTTAATAATAAATAATATATTTTTGTAGACTTCAACCGCTTCCAATAGATTCATCCCGGCCGAGCCCAAATTTTTGTAGAACTTCTTCAAACAAAATGGCTTCAAACGCATCCCTCCAAGATTCCAACGGGTTCCTCTCGGCCGAGCCCCCAATTTTTGTAGACTTCTCTACCAGTCTAACAAATGTTTAATGGCCGGAGTGGGTTATCTAGGGTTGTATTTCCAAACACATTAAAGAAACATTGTTTTTCTCTCAACAACAGACATTTAATGAAGCGCTTTTATATGTACAGCGATATTTACATTAATTATTAATGCATAACAATCATTTTCTCTCGCTGCTTGACGCAGCCCCCTCCAGTCTCGCATCTTCTCGTTGTCGGCCAGCGTTCTTCTCTCACGCCAATCTACGGGGTCTCTCACCTTCTCCCAGGACCACGGTTCAAAGTCGAATACTGCCACTACATGGCAAAAAGTTTGTGTCGAAGACACGTAGTCCGTGATGTGCCGCCATCTGGTGATTAACACACAAACAAATCCTGCATTTATTAATTGAAATTGAAATTAAATAATTTCAAACGATGTTAAATTAATTTTAAAATTTTCGCAGTATGTTGTCAGAACTGTATCAGATCTATAATTCGAAATTTTTGTAATGCATCATCAATTTTAATGGCCACTATGGATTTAAATTAAATATGGTATGAATAAATAAGGCTGAAATGGAAATATGGGAACGAATATCAAATAGCTGCAATTTTCAGTAAATTAGTCTTTTTGCATCCCACAATTATTAAAAAATATAATTTTTCATCTCAGTAAAAGTAAAAAAAATGTTATTGCATAATAAAAATTTGGCGATAAAGCGATTAAATTTGGCGTAAAAGCAATTTAAGAATAAAATTTTGGCAAAATAGTGATAAAGCGTTAATGGCGTTAAAGCGGCAATATGTGGCTTAAAAATAATTCATTGTTATTGAAATTTTGCCATAATAGTAATAAAATTTTGGCGATAAAGCGATATAAATTGGCGTAAAAACAATTCAGATCTAATTTTTTTGGGCAAAATTGTGCTAAATGTTGGCGTAAAAGCAATAACATAAAATTTGTTAATAAAAATTTGGCAATAAAGCATTAACTTTTGGCGTAGAAGCACTTCAAAAAAACAAAATTCGCTTAGTGAAATAGTTTGGCGATGAAGCGATAAATGTTGGAGTTAAAGCGATAAACTTTGGCTTAAAAGCATTTTCAGAAATAAACTTTGACGTGATAGCTGTTTGGCTATTAATGCTGGCGTAATAGTGATTTTTGGCGATGAATTTTGGCGAAATATTGTTTTCAACAACACCAGCAACTTCAACTTCAGCAGCCATTTTGTTAGTTTACTTGGCGATTTAGCATCCTAGTGATGGATTTTGGCTTAATACCGTTTTATCTCAAAAAATTAACTGCAGCATTCATTATTATGCTTATTTGGCATGCTTTCGATGTATTTGGCACAAAGGGTAGACTATTATAGATTTTTACTGAAAGGACATTTGAATGTCAAGTAAAAATCTAGAATCCTATATCCTTAGCGCACTTTTTAACAACGATATTAATCACTATTACGCCAAAATGATTTTGCTATTATGCCAAAAAAAAATTGTCTTGTTCACGATGCCGAATTCGAATGAATAAACCAATATTTAAAAAAAGCATTATTAAAAAAAAGGAAGAAAAAAAAGAAATCAGAGAATAATTTACATTTTATTCTGAATATCTTTGTTAATGGGGAAAATAAATATTATTTTATTTATTTTTTTTTATTCTGAAGCCTATAATCTTTGAATAAAAACAAGAACAACATCACAGTCACAGAAAATGATTCTTTTTAATTGTCTTTTTAAATATTATTTTATTTATTATTTTTTTATTGCCTCACTAAAGCCTGCCCTTGCATAGCCATATCAAATGAATGAAGAAAACAAGAACAACATCACAGTAACAGAAAAATGTAATACGTTCGTACGACGTTTCCCCTGTTATTAAATAAAAAATAATATTTATCCGAGCGAATGCAAATAACAGTTGTCACAAAACCTTAATTATGTCAACAATATTAAAAAGAAATTTAATATTTGCTAATCAAATATAAGTTATTAATAAAGTAAAAATCGTTTTTGTTTTTTGTTTCATATTTTCATGAGTGGCAACATCATAAAAGTTGTTCATATTCTATATCAGTGGCCGGTATACCATTATAAGAATATTCTCTGAATAATCTATAATATCTCAGAATAGTTATTTTCTAAAAAAAAGTATATCTTTCTGCTATTATTTATTTTAATTAAAAATTTTGTAAATAACTATCAAAGTAACATTACAATGGTCATTATATTGTCCCGAAAAATAAAAAATAACGAATTTTCCGGGTTGCAAGATTGACGACTTTCTCAGAAGATTCTATCTACTACTAAGTTGAATAAAGAGGTGAAGAGCCTGAACTTGAGGCGTTCATCTACTCAATGGTATGTGATGGAAGTAGGAAAGAAAAGTCAAGATGAATAGATAATAAAAATCGTATGAATTGGAAAAAAAAAAAATGAAAAACATTGGTGATGAAAATGTAACATGAAATTTACGATCTGTAAAGAGCGATAATATTAGAAAAAGATTGAAACTTATTGAACTGGACTAGACTAAATAAATGAACAGGACATTATGGTGGTTTGAGGCTTCAATTCCATTTAGAACTATAAGGATACTTGTATTTTCCATTAAATTGAGCAAAAATAGTTTGTGCCTTGATTTTCGTGGGTAGCAATAGTATTGAAGAAATTTCAAGAAAGTTTTGTAATATAGTTGTCAATAGAATCAATATTTAAATCTTGAGGGATTGTAGAGTTACAGTCAAATCAGGGTGCATCAGTACGAAGAAGTTTGTTTTGAATAATTTGTACATATGTTTTGTTAGATTTTTTTTTTTTTTGTTGACCCCAGATTGGGGCAGCGTAAGTGAGAATATGCCTTAGAATTTGTTTGTAGAGAAGAATTTTGTTTGACAAAGTTAATTTAGAATATTTATTGAGGAGTGGCAGAGTGAGATAAATTTTTTGTTAACATTTTTTTTTTTTTTTTTTTTTTTTTTTAATAGGAGGTTGAAACGTTAGTTTATTGTCTATGATCAAGCCCAGATTTAATATTAGTTATCCATTCAATTTGTTGATCTAAAAGGGAGAGATTAATATTTAGTTGCCTGGCATGTTCTTTTTTAGAAAAAGATGGCTTGAGATTTAGATACATTAATTGCTATGCGCCATTTAGTTAGCCAATTTTCTATAGTATCCATGAAGTTGTGAAAAGCTTTGATGACAAAGCGAATAGAAGCACCTTGGGCAAGAGCAACGGAATCGTCAGCAATTGCATTGAGGAAAAGTTAGTGCATTGAGGAAAGTCAAAGGTAAAGATATTGTAGAGGATAGGTCTGAGCATGCTTCCTTGAGGTGTACCAACTCTAATAAGACCGATTGTGAAGAATTAATTTTGAAGTGAAACTTGAAAAGTTCTATTTTCAATTGTTAATGATTTTGTGAATTGAGACGTAACGGAGAGAATAACGTGTATGAAAAAGGCTTTCTAAAAATCAACTACACAAGTTAGTTTTATTTTGAATGATTTCATCCTTCAATATAAATCTCGATTTGGAAAAAAAAATGTCTTCCTTTAGTTATGTAATGAAAATTGAAAGAATTACACCAATCAAATCCGGGCACGTAACGAAAAGGTTTATCAAAAAAGTGTAGAAATTTTACCAAACATGGTTTCAATATATTGAAAAATGATCTGAAACGTACATCACGGGATATAACAGTATTCAATAGAGTTATTTTTTCCTTTCATTTCATCGCAAGTATATTGGACAGAAATTAAATCTTGTGCTGAGTTTTTATCTAACGAAATGCCAGATTTTTAAATAGGCGACGTTGTCCCTTTGAAGAATTTAGAAGACTAAATGTATATTTAAATTCTGAATAATACAATATGAAAATAAACATGTTGAAATTGCTAAACGATTAGGGGGAAATATTCAAACATTTCAGAAATGAATATATTCCATATGAAAAATTATTTATTCTTGTTCAATTTATGTCCAGCCACCCTGGAACTAATGCAGCAGTTGAAAGGATTTTTCAGTTGTTAAGGATTTTGGGACAATTGAGATTGAATGTTCGTAATCCTTTAATATATTTTTATAATATTAAACAACATATGGGAATAGTATATTTTTCTTCACTGACAAAAAATATTTTTTTAATTTAAAGGTACTCCTTTAAATAATATTTATCAGGCATGTAAACATAATTACAATTAAAATGTTACAATTTATTTTCTTAAGCATTTATCATAATATAATGTATTCTGAATTTTTAAGTAAATAAAAGTTTTTTGTTTACATTATTTTTAATTTTAGAATTAATTTTTGCTCACTTTTTCATTGTTTAAAAGTCGATTACTTTACTAGAGCGAAGATCAATTTAAAAGAATGCTAAATTTTTACTTTCAATTCTCTAGAAATTACTTCCTACAATTTCGGCCAGTTAATGTACAAGACATGAACTACACATAGTATAAATTTGAATCAAGCTGGTGATGGACTTGGGACCTCTTCTTGTAAGATTCAGAAGATATTGTATCCCCCCTCTTCTTTTTTACCCCTAATACGATTCTGTACTCTCTTCTAGACTAGAACGGATATGTTAGAAATATTTTCCTTCTAATTTATGTCTAATGATCAAAAGATAACTTACAAATCTATGCATTATATAAATTTTACATATACAAATGTCTGTTCAACATGCATATTACATTTTCATTTTATCGTCTTACCTTGTAAAGTGATAAATGCATTTATATAACGTCATGGATATCAGCTGCCTTACTATTTTTACTTTCCTTTTAGAACGATTGGAATTTCATTATTTATATCACCATTAAATTTTCTTATCATAGAAGTTTTCAATTTCTTCAAACGTTACGAGATTAAGATTGACTGACGTGATAATTAAGATGAATTTCCTTCTGTGATTCAAGATGGATGTCATAATTCAAGGTGGTAATCATTAGTGATTCAAGATAGTTATTCGAATAATATTTTTATGTATCTAAATTGCAAAATAAACTTAGAACATATGAAGTTATACTGTTGATTATGAAATACGAAGTTTCTAAAATATTAACTTATTTGAATGTTTACTTCAGTAGCATGTTAAATAATATTCATATTTATTTTATCAATTTATTATTTGATTATTATCAATTTTTATTTGACAAGATATTTTAAGTGATTTTATTTTCAGAATAAATAATCATTTTCCCATTCCTAACTTTTCTCTTCAAAATGACAGAAACAGATGCTTGAACCCGGTTTTAATAACTGTAACCGCAGAATTTACATTGGGTGTTGGAAGCGGGTGGTAAATTTTTCTTGTATGTTTCTTTGAAATAATTTACTTTATTTAATGGCTGGAAGATTACCCGCAATCGTTATTGATAATGGAACTGGGTAAATAAATATTTTATATTTGTAATATTTTTATGTATTTAAAATATATGAGAAACCGATGTAGGTGTCCGCATATACAAATCCCATTAACAAAAACTGAAACTAATAGGATATGTGTTACTCATTATCGATTTTCATTTCCGCTGATCAAATTATTTGTTTATCTCTATCTGCATTACATTAAAAATATATTTCAAGTAGCTGTAAACCTTTTCAAACCTATTGTTATATATGACTACTATTTATCAACATTTTTTAAAAAATTTTAGTCATTCTATAAACTGTCTAAAAATGTTATGTTTTGAAAAATATATAAGCAGTATTTTATGTGTAATATTGTTTAATATCATACAAATTTGATTGCGATGCTATTATAAATGTAAATTCTTGTATTTATGCAATTGTTTACTAACCTTTCATGTAATTGTTATTTCAACAAGAACTTTATCATTCCATTTCATAGACAAAATTTCCTTGCTTCATTTTTACTTTTATCTTATATCTATCTTCTCTAAATAAATTTTAAAAATTTGCTTGAAGAAAGTTATTTTTTTCAAATTAATTTTCTTTTTCTATATATGCTGATTCGTGAAAATAACAAGAAGTAAATAAGATATATTTGCTGTTTTGTTTTTATTATAATTATTAAGTGATAAAAACTTATTTAAAATATTGTTTTGAGTCTGTGTCAAAATTCATATAAAAGGCATGTCATGCCATGCCATTAATTTTAATTTCTTTTATTTTGTATCTTACTTTTATTATTATTAGTATTTTTATCCTTTTTTTTTTTTTTTAGTACCATTTAATTGAATTTTTAGAAACTTTATCTTGTATTTCTACTAACCTAATTAAGCAGCCAATTAAAATTTAAAGCATATTTATTAACTAAGATGAGGAGGTTTAAGGGGTATTTCCCCAGTTGGTACTCCGTAATCGGTACGCCAGTTGCCATGCCATATCCTGTCATTTTCATTTATTTATATATATATTCACAATGTAAACAACAGTGTTATGCTTAATACCTTACTTTAGATTTTCAAGTAGTGATAAATTTTCTTACATTTAATTAATTTTAATTTTAAAATTTATTTTTAATGAATAAAATTTTTCCATTTTAAATATTTTTAATTCCTTAATTTTCATTTGTATAGGATTTAAAACTAAAGCAAGGAGTGATTAAAAAAAAATCACAGTTTATTCATTCATAATTGAGATCAAAATTATATCTTTTATTACAACAATGCAATAGTTGAAAAGTATATTGAATTTTGAAAATATATCTGTATATGCTGTTTTGAGTTTTTTTCAAAAGTGGAAAGAACAATTTGCTCAAATTCTTAAAAAAAAAAAAATTATTAATAAATTTCTCAGCAAATTAATAATATATAAAGTAATATTAATTTTATTTTTAATCAAATAAAAAAAAGCTTTTCAAATTGAAATATTTTTAAGATGAAAAAAATCCAATGCAACAGCTTAGCAGTTTTCCATTAAAAACAGTTGTTTTAGTTGTATTGTGAAAAATATGTAAATATTCAATTTTAATTATTAGCTAAATAATACATTATTTGCAATTTTAATTATTATTTGTGCATGATGATAGTTTTCGGTACTTACGTATTAATGGTACCTTGGCGACAGTTGCGGCAATAAAGATCACACGCGCCAACCGCAGCTACAGATTTAGCGGTTTTTAAGTGGCGTCAATCTATTCTATTGGTTTGGTAACCTTAGTAGCCGTTAGATTGGCGACACTTAAAACCGTAAGGTACCAGTTTTCTTAAACATTTCTTAACAAAATGGAAATTTCAATGGAATGTCTTAAATTCTAATGACATAGAGTATGATATAAAAATATAAAATAATGGGAACATAAATTTTTCTTGTGATATCACTCTAATTTAAAAACTACATATACAGTATTATTGTTCATTAAAAATATATACAATTAACCGTGAAGATATTAATTCATTTTCTGTCTCTTATCTGTAAAATCTTAGATTTCATTGGTATATTACAGTACATATTTTATTTATGTTTCTGTAAAAATTCTTAACATTTTTCCAAAAATAATGAAGATAAATCATATAAATAAATGAGAGGCTGTTTTTATAATTAACAGATGTGTTTATCAGGATTTTCATCTCAACAAATATGAATTACATTTTTTCAACATTTGCTCTTTAATATGAAGTAGTTTTAAATATATCTTTTTTTTAATTATTTATATATTAGTGTTATTGATTCTTAATTATTTATATATTAGTGTTATTGATTCTTTCAATCTTAAGCACGGCTATTAGCTATTTTATTCTTTTAATTGCCTTATTTTCATGGAATGTTTCAGCTAATTGGTTCTATATTGTTTTTGTCTTAGTTTATACATGCATTTAACTTTTTATCATTTTGTATTGTCTTCAATTTTCAATGTATTATGATTTTAAATATCGATATTGAAAATACTATTAAAAATTGAAAAATTGTGCTAGTTTTAAATCTGAGCAAGGATATAAAAACAAATTTATTGCTACATAGCATGTTAAAGAACAGATGCAAAGTGTTAGTGAATTTTTCCAGATTGCTTTTATTTTTGCAAGTTATTAAGTATTATAGGCAGGGAATTAAGGAATTATAAATATGTCCTGTGAGAAATAACCATTGTTTTGAGATTAATTATAATGTTCCATTTTTTTGAAAATTTCTATTTAACTTTAAATGAAATAAGATAGGTTAATGAAAAGATTTATAAAATTGAAAAACATGTCATTGATTACCATTTCCATAACATTCTTTTGTAACAGTATATTTGATTGTAGTTACTGTCTGAATTATTTGCTACTGCCTCACCTCATTATAAATTCTATTATATTGAAATATTTTTATGAAGTTATATATAGTTTGATTTACATTCAACGTAAAGAGCAAAGCTTATTACAACAAATAAAAGCACAATATGCCAAAAGTTACTTAGATCTTATGAGAAAAAGTTTGTAAATGTTTTTTTTTTTTAATTTTAAAATGCCTAAATAGGCATCCAAATTGCATGTTTTTAATTATGGAAGTATAACCCCTTGCAAAATCTTGATCATGTAAATATATTTATGCTGCAATTGTTTTTCATTTATTAGGAAATATAATAGTAATTTCTACAGATTATATAAGATAGGTAGAGGTAAAAATACATGCTGGGCAATAGTATGCAGTGATGTTTTGAAAACATAAACACTGTTTAAGCTTGCATCTGACAATTTGCCTGTATTATCAGTACCAGCTGTCAAACGGAACTTCATGATGATATTGTTAGTGTCAGCTAAAAACATTAGGAAAGTCACTATTTAACAATTTTGATGTAATATATATTTAACATTTTATCTAAATATTTTGTGCAGTAGGATACAATTTTTTTCTGACATTTTCCAATTGATAATGATTTCTTTGACCTTTTGGTTTGTCAGAGAGAATCCAGTATTTAAGTAATTCACTAACCTGTAGAGCAGTGAAAAACAAAATGGAATAAAAAGTTCACAAGGCTTGTGGGGTAAAAGTACAGAGTGCATACTTTTGTCCATTTGCAAAATTTTACACTCCTTGCTTTTCTCCTCTGCTATTTACTTGCATTTTAAACTCTATTTTATAACTTCATTTCTTTATTGGCTTATCCAGAAATATTATAAAATTCAAATATTTAAAATAAAAATAAAAAATTTTAAAGAAGATATTAATACTTACCTTTTCTGTATCATTTTTAATATAAACACTAGAAGAAGCAATATGTTGCAGTAGTTTGTAAAAACTTCACAATATTCAATGCCTTTAACGTTCGGAGATAATTGGCATCTGAATTCTTAGATCTATAATACTAAAATTTAGATGTGGAAAGAAATTCAAAATAAAAAAAAATTTTAATTCAATTTATTTATTAATGAAAATAATTTATTAATTAAAAATAATTCAATTTATTAATGAAAATAATTATATAAAAATATATGGAAATTTATTTATATTGCAATGATTATTCAATATAAATTTTATTGCATTATTTTTTTAATATTAAAAAATCATGCTTTTATTAGATTTGAACTGAACAAAAATATATTAGGCTAGCATTTTATAACTAATAAGAAGCTATAATATAGAACAAAATATAAATTTTAAAGATTTTTAGTAAATGACATTAGTGTATAATTTTGTAAAATTGTTAAATTATATTATTAAATAGTAACAGCATTTTTTTTTTTTTTATATATATATATATATATATATATGTATATAAAATGCAATTTTAGTATATGTTTATTTTATTTTTTAGCTATACAAAACTTGGTTTTGCTGGCAACAGAGAGCCACAGTTCATCATTCCTTCCCTGGTAAATTATTTTCCTATTAATTTAATTTAAAATTTTTGTTGAATTTTCAAATATTTTTACAGAAATTTTAATTAAAAAAAAAGTATTTCTCAATAATTTTATTTTCAATGTATCAGTTTTTTATGTTAGATAAAACAGTTAATAAAACATTCATTTTTTTTTATAATTATTTAAAATAAATATACTTATAAATTTTATTTCTAGCCATTGCTATTAGAGAAACTGCCAAGATAGGAGATCAAGCAATAAGAAGGTTAGGTCGTGGTATAGATGATTTAGATTTCTTTATAGGAGATGAAGCAATAGATTCTACAGGGTACTCTGTAAAGGTCAGTTTTTTTATATATAATATATAACATAATTTATTTGAAGTCTATTAAATGTTTTATATTAATTATTGACATTTTTTGTAGTACCCTATTCGTCATGGCATTGTGGAAGATTGGGACTTAATGGAGCGATTTTGGGAACAGTGTATCTTTAAATATCTTCGTGCTGAACCTGAAGACCACTACTTTTTA
Organism: Caerostris extrusa; assembly: GCA_021605095.1. Taxonomy (NCBI): domain Eukaryota; kingdom Metazoa; phylum Arthropoda; class Arachnida; order Araneae; family Araneidae; genus Caerostris; species Caerostris extrusa. Next base: position 43,118 of record BPLR01020329.1, on the reverse strand, counting down.
TTAGTAAGTGATTTCAGTGATTTATTTTAAGAGGAAAAAATGAAATATAGATATTAAAGCAAATCATTTCAGCAAAAGAACTTAAATAATAAATTTTAATAAAAAATATTACATTAACAATTTTTTATAAATATTTTTGCATTTCATTTCACTGTTCTAGAACTTTAAAAAAAAAGTGTACATGTTTAGATATAAAATAATAGTAAGACTTAACTGTACATAAATTTTTCAATTAATTTTTTTGGAGAAAATTTTATATTAAGTGTGTGTTACCTCAATATAGAGTATTTTTTTAAAAAATGTTGTGTTTGTAGAAATATGTCTTAAAAGTTGCATAATATATGTAGCATTATTAAAGTTTTGCTTTTATGTATATAAATCCTCCATTATTGCTGTTTACTTCTATTTGCAATTCATGTTCATTACATGCTGCCTTTTATTTCTCAAGAAAATTTGAAATCGTTAAGACCAAAATTCCCAAATTCTGTTAACTAATCAGTTTCAAGATATTTCATCTATCATTGAGGTACTTTTTCCTGAAAGTACCTCAATGATACTTTTAAATTAAAATTACATAAAATTTATAAAAAATAAAAAAATTTATTGTTCTAAGTCGTACTTTATTTGGTAGTTTAAAAGTTTAAATTTTCATATGAAAATTCCAGTAAACTTTCCATTTTTATAATATATAAAAATTTGTTGTTAAAATTTCTAGATGGAAGTATTCTTAATTCCATTTTTTAATTTGAAGACAGCAAGTATATTCCATATGTCTTAATTTCTTTTAAAAAATCATTTAATTTTATTAGTAAAATATGTGGATTATTAAATATTATTAGTGAATATTACATTATACCTAATGATAAAACAATTTTCTTTTAAAGAAATTATTTTCTGTTAGTGTTATTAACATGTTTATTTTTCACAATAATTAGAAGATTAATATTTTTAAAATAAATACTGTATTTATTTACAGACAGAACCTCCTTTGAATACTCCAGAAAATAGAGAATATACTGCAGAAATTATGTTTGAATCATTCAATGTCCCTGGTCTCTACATAGCAGTTCAAGTATGTTCTACTATTATTTCCTTTGAAATTGCTTGTAAATGTTTGTTGCTTTAATATTATTTCCCAGACATTAACTATAAATTTATTAAATGTAAGGTTATTCAAGTTGTAACTATTAAAATGCAATTATTATTCATTTTGTGAGTGACACATTATGTAGTAAAATGGCCTTTACTATTAACTTTGTGGTAAATAATATGGATATATATCTCTATGTATGTAACATCTTGAAAACAGGCAATTTTAAAGATATTTAATTCTTGTTTTTGTGCTTTGAGGAAAAGTGAAAGGATTAATGCTTTTTTTTTTAAAGCTGTCTTAATGAAATATTTAATGGTGGCAGCTTTCACAAAACAAAATATGTTCACATGTACATTATATGTTATAGATATTGCATTAGGCATTTATTTTCAAAAACTTATAAGAATAAATTAAATGATAAAAATCTTTTTCTATATATATAATCTCTGAATTTCTATTCCCCATTTTATATATTTAAAAAGCTTAATTTTTCCCCACTTTCTACTAAAACAGGGGCCAACCCGCAGTCTGTGAGATTTATCATACTTTTTTACAAAAATATATTTATTTTATAATGGCCAAAGAAGTGGAAACGAATAAAAATGCATTATGTGTGCATCCATATATTAAAAACTAACTATTGAAATTATGAGAAAAAAATTAACTTTAATTTTAAAATAATATTTGTATGAATATATGACAGATATTACCTGTTTTATTTATGAGTTTGCAGAATAATTAAATTATATTCTGTGAACATGATGCATGTGCATCTTGGAACATCTAAAATTAAAGGTTCTATGTTTCACTTGAAGTGACCGTACCTAAATATGCACAGTTGATTATTGTTAGCAGAACAAACCAAACTCTTAGTCGAAGTTGTTAGTGCTTTTGGGTCAACTTACACCTGCGAATCGGGGTGTTTTTGTCTTCTAAAATGAAATTGTCCAAACACACACAAACATAACGAACGCTAACCTGCAACACCAATTACGATGTGAATTACCCAAATTGAGATCGATTTGCAAAAGCTAAGTGAAAGAGTGAAGAAACAAATATCGCACTAGTAACATGAATAATTTTTAATGATTTAATTTTTATTTCTTTTTTATATTTATGCTTTTTAGATTTCATTTTTAGTACTATATATTTCTTTACAATGTGCATTTAGTATCATTATTATTATACTATCTATGTTTTCATGTAAGAATAATAGTAAACCCAGTAATAATAACTCATTATGTTTAAATTTTCGCTTCAATAAAACGTCTATAGTGGATTTAAATCTAATAGGGGATATATAGTTTTATATGCGGCCACAGAGTTATGATGCATTTCCAAAGTGACCCGCAAGATCATTTGGGTTGGCCACCCCTGTACTAAAATGTGAATTCATAGAAGTTTGATTTAATAAAAATGTGTTAAAGGGTTGTTAAATGTATCATTGAAATTAGAATTTTTGTGAGATATATATTTAACAAAAGAATCTTATATATTTCTTAATTTGCCAATGCTGCTCTAATACAAGGCCATTAAAATTTAAAGGCATGATGTAAAAAACTTTTTACTGAAAAACTTATGTGTTATATATTTTTTTCATGTTGTGAAAAATTATCAATTTTATAATTATTTCGCAAAACGGAAACAAAAGTATAATTATATTTTGATCATCAAAATAGTAAAAGTTACATATTTTTTATTTTTATTACATTTTTAAATGTAGTGAAGTTTTATCAAGTGACAATAAAAAGCAGGTTTTATAGATAATGATCAGAAGAAAGAAAAGTTGTATGCATACCTTATTTTTTTAATAAGATTTATAAAATGAAATGGCAATAATAATTCATGTATGTACAATTATGTATAAAATTTTTGAATTGAGGAATTTGCATTTAATTTATTTCGTTAAATTTGAAAATTGTGCAATTTTAATCTATTACTCTTCCATTAGGCTGTCTTAGCTTTAGCTGCCTCTTGGACATCTAGGCAGATGGGAGAGAGAACTTTAAATGGTTTAGTAATTGATTCTGGTGATGGTGTTACTCACTGCATTCCTGTAGCAGAAGGATATGTAATTGGAAGTTGTATAAAACACATTCCCATTGCTGGACGTAATATCACCTATTTCATCCAAAGCTTGCTCAGAGAACGTGAAGTTGGTATCCCTCCTGAACAATCATTAGAGACCGCAAAAGCTATTAAAGTATGTATATTAATTCTGCTTTCATTTACTATTCTGGTTACATTTTTGCTTACTGTAAGAAAAGAAAGGTTTTAATATAATATATGTCCATTATATATATATATATATATATATATATATATATATATACTTTAGCCTTTAAACAATTTTTATAATATAGTGTTATTTTTTTTTAATTGTCAAATGATTATTGAATATATTTTATAGAACTACTAAAGTAATTTTTTTATAGATTTATTAAAAATATAGAAGCTTTATATTTAATGCATTATTGTCATATCTTTGATTTAAAACTAAAGTCAAGTTTAATTGTAATGAATGCATTTTGTTTGTAAATTCTTCTCTTCTATTCTATAATGTTAATATTTTATTAATCTGATCATATTTATTTTAAAATTTAAATTTCTGTCTAATCATTCACTGCATGTGATGAAAATTAATTAAAAAAAGGTTAAAGTTACAAATAAAATATTTGTTCTCAGGGGGTTATGTTTATGTGCTGTCTAACATAATTGCTCATGTTATTTTTAAATATAAAAAATTTCTGAGATTTTCATATTTTTAAATTTTTGTGAATAAGTGAACAATTTATAATGCTTATGGTTATATAAGGCTTGCTATTAGTTCAAGTATTCGTGAGATATTTGAACCTTTGTTTAAAGATAGTAAAAATTTTCCATATTAATTGTTTATTTTTAAAAAATGTATTGTTACCTCAGATATATTAAAAATTATTTAAATTCCATGTTCATTTATACACTGACTACCAATAAGTATTTGGACACCTATGCAAATGACGATATCTGCGGTCCTGAGGTGCGTCACGGACTCCGCCGGTATATATCGTGTAGGAAACAGCATCGGCATTAGTCGCATGCAAGATGCCGCGCAGTTCGGATCTCTGATTTCGAGAAGGTATAATTATCGGGTATCACAAATGTGGCCGATCCTTAAGGGACATATCTAGCGATCTGAAGTACCCAAAATCGACAGTGGCCTATGTGATTAAGAAGTGGAAGGTGAGCGGTGATTGTCGGAATGTGCCCCGAGTCGGCAGACCAACGAAACTGGGAGATAGAGACCGACGAGTGCTCACCAGAGAAATTCGGAAGAACCACACCCAACCGATGGCCCTCATCCGGGAGGAGTTTCAACAGGCATCCGGGAGTATTGTTTCAATGAATACCATCCGTAAGGAAGCACATCTGCATGGTTTTCATGGTCGTGCTGCTGCCCATAAGCCTTTAATCACAAAGTCCAACCGCGCTGCTCGATTAATGTGGTGCAAAGCACATCGAAATTGGACTGTAGATCAGTGGAAACGGATTCTTTGGAGTGACGAATCAAGGTTCACCCTTACTGTTCGGATGGCAGGGTCTGGGTCTGACGTCTCCTGCCAGAATGCATTGTACCAACAGTCAAGTTCGGCGGAGGTGGAATTATGGTCTGGGGGTGTTTCTCCTGATATGGACTGGGACCCTTGGTCCCCATTCATGGTAAGCTCAACGCCGATGCCTACTGCACTATTTTGGATGACAATGTGCTTCCTACGTTGTGGCAGTTTTACGGGTTGGACCCCTGTTACTTTCAGGACGACAATGCCAGTTGTCATGTTTCGACGTTAACCAAGGCTTGGTATGGTGTCAATGGAGTTCATCGAATGGACTGGCCTGCCCAGATCTCAACCCTATCGAGAACCTCTGGAACGCATTGCATCCCGAATTCAGGGGTGCACTACTCGCCTAAAATCGGTGACGGAACTTCTATGTCTTCTCCAAGCCGAGTGGAAGAAAATACCACTAGCTGTCATACAAAGACTTGTGGAAAGTATGCCACGGAGGGTTCACGCTATAATTGCCTCTCGTGGAGGCTCTACCAACTATTGATTTTGAATAATGTTTGTTTTTCTTTTCTATCACAGGTGTCCAAATACTTATTGGTAGTCAATGTAATGTTGTGTTGATTAAGTAAAATTAATCTGAAATTAAATATTATTATATGTATTTAACACATTTTTAACTGCACACATGCTTTTAGTAAGCAATGGTATTTAAATTAGGCTATATTTATAGTACTCATTTCTATATCATTAGTATTTATAAAATTTTTGATTTTTTTTTTTTTTTTTTTTTTTTCACAGCCTATTCATAAAATAGTACATATAGATATTTCATTTTATGTTATAAAATTTCTGTTGGAAACATGTAAAAAATTTTAATGTATATCTATAACAAATATTTAATTCACAAATTAATTTAACAACTGTTAAGAAATAACTTTTTGAAAGGCTGTGGAAATTTACTTTTTGTTTTCTCAACAGAACAATATCAAAGAATTTATTTTTAGGTTATCTGTTTTAATTTTACTTGAGATTTGAATATTATAATGGATACATAAACAATTTAAACTAAAATTAATTATTTTTATATAAATAAAAATATTCATTCCTCTGTTAATATATATAGTAGACAATTTTGTTAACCGTATATCTTTTGGACTTGTTAAAATTTTTTGTACTTGTAAATTTTTTTTTTCATCTTATTAATAACAAGACATGGTGTCTTTTTTATTTTTAGGAAAGATATAGTTATATTTGTCCTGATATTGCCAAGGAATTTGCTAAATATGATCAGGAACCAGCAAAATGGATGAAAAGATATGAAGGTATCAATGCAATTACTCAACAACCATTTGGTGTTGATGTTGGATATGAACGTTTCTTAGGGCCTGAAATATTTTTTCATCCAGAGGTATTTTTTTTATTGCTTAAAGATTTGTTTAGATTAATCTTAAGTTATATTTAATTAAAAATTAGTAGAGGAAATATTTTATTATAAAATTTGTTTTTGTTATTAAAAACTATGAGGATTATATTTCTGTAGAAAGAAATATTAGCATTTATGAAAAATAATGAAATTAGTATATTTATTTCTGGATTATAAGTTTATACATATCACTTAACATAATTACTCAAAAAAATTCTGTTCCTTCAGATAATATTAATTCTCTTTTTTTTTTTTTTTTTTTTTTAAATAATGAAATTTTTATTACTTATACATTTATTAATTATAAAAGTTTTTACTTTGTATAACTCATTTTTACTATTAGTATATGTTTCCAGATATCTACCAAATATTATATTTAGTTACTAATAGTTAATATATTGGTTGATATTGAAACAAACCAGAAGTTCAGAAACAACAATACAGTACAATGAATGAAAAGTAAGAATTTAGTGACTTTGAAAAATATATGCAATCAGATATTGTGTTGTGAAAAAGCAAATTTCATATGTATCACATATATGTGTTTTACTATAAGTAATATAATCATAAAGTGAGTGACCTATATGGTCTGTTATTGCCCATTTTTCCAGATGAGCAATTACAGGCCATCTGATTTAACACATCCAGATTGAAATAATGGATTGAAAGCAGTCATTGTATAGGATCTGTTGGAATTGGTACAAAAATAATTAGAACTTGGATATGTAATTGGGTATCGTCAAACAATCCCACACTACCACAACAAATACCTTCATTTTCTTAAGATGTAAGGGCATTTTGACTAAAATCTCGAACAATGTCTACTTTTAGTTGATGAATCCTAGTATAATTTTTCATAGTTTAAAGATCATGTTTGACAGGGAAGGAAAAAATTAGGATGCTTAAATGTATTATGCTAAGTTTAATGGAGAAGGTATGTTGTGAGACATTTAATTGCAGCTTGGCTTAAATGCTCTAGTCCATCTTAAGAAAATTCTAAATTCTGGTGCTTCCCTTAACAAGTTAGACAATTTAGATTGATCATTTCTTAATTTAGTTCTAACACAACCAACCTTCCTGATATGATAAATTATACTCACATTTCAAAATCAAATCTCTCTGGCATATATTTGTGTTTAAACTAAATTCTTTTACAAGAATTCATTCATTGATTAATGAACAACTTTTCTTATAATATGATTAGTATTATTATACTAAAAAGATAATACTAATTTAATACTGTACCATATTAATTTGAAAGTATGTTCAAGTTTTCTGAAGACTTTAAACTATATAGTTATTTACACACACATATGTATATCTGTGTGTGCTTACGTAAATTTAAAAATAGTTTGTGTATATGTATGGGGCATGATGGCCAAGTGTCTGCCGCTTGGTATCACAGGTTTCAGGTTAGAGTCCCGCCAGTGCCATGGATGTTTCTAGTGGTTTGGAATCCACTTTAAATTGTAGGTCCCGGTCTAATAGGATCTTGAGCGTTGTGGGGGTAGTGTTATTCGTGTCCATAGCATATTTTCAAGCCACACATGGGTAGTGCTAAATGAGTAACAGCAGTGCAGCCGTTGCTTATGGCATAAAGATTAACTACCTTTGTATTGCCGCATTAGAACCAAAATATATATATATATAAAATATTGTTAAATGTATTTTTCAAATAATAATATTTTTTATTTATAAATACTTTAGTAACATGCCTGATATTTGTTTTCAGTTTGCTAATCCTGATTTTATGGTTCCAATATCTGAAATTGTAGATACCTGTATTCAAAGTTGCCCTATTGATGTTAGGAGGCCTTTATATAAGGTATATAATAATACAAAAATATTTATTTGAATGATTTTTCTTTATTTTGGCTTAATTGTTATACATCATTTTCTAGAACATAGTTTTATCTGGTGGTTCAACAATGTTTCGAGATTTTGGCCGAAGACTTCAGAGAGATATCAAAAGAGTTGTAGATGCAAGATTGAAACTTAGTGAATCACTTAGCGGGGGAAGAATAAAGGTAGTTATTAAATTAATTTACAGAAAATATTGCTTTTATAAATAAAAAATCTTACAAGTTTGGAAGAAAAAAAAAACATTATTATCAAAACAATTTTGAGTTGGGAAAAAAAATTACTATATTAAATTTTCTAGAATTATTATTTTTTTATTCTAACTATCAGTTATGGAAAATTTCTCTTACTTAAATGTTGAATTTATTTTTTATTACATATCTCTATTTTTTAACTTGTAACATTTTATTTTTAACAATTTAGTTTCACATGCAAGTAGGCTGATTCCTTTTTGTTGGTTGTATCATGATTAGTTGACTACATTTATTATGCATTTGTAGTATAATGCATTGAAATTTTTAAATAAGAATGCAGTTGGTTTTGCACATTTTGTTCAGTTGACAGAAAGAATAGCATCTTTGAATACTATTTACTTTTTTTTAGCTGCAGTATTTTTATTTGTGCATTCAATGGTTTAAAATTTTATATTTATTAATTTTTAATTTATTTTTTTATGAAACTTGATATTTAATTAAGTGCAAAATTAGCCATTGTATGAAAATGTAATTTTTCTCAAAATTTCTTATCGTATTCATCTTGTAATGAGAGAAAATATTGCCCTTTCCTCCTTTTGTTCCAAAAATTTTCATTCATTGTGCTATTTGTATTCAATTTATTTTATATTACCAGTACATAAACACGTTTTTTTTTTAAATCAATTTTATATTTGATGCATATGTTACCAGCAATAATAAAAACATGCATAGAGCAAATATGAAAATCTGAATTTTTTTTGTTCTTTCTATAGGTGATATGTAATATTAAATTGATAGTAAGTGTTAAAAGTTAGTCATGAAAAGGCTGTTAGAAAAAAATATGTTCATGAAATGAAAAAAATATGCAAAATTAAGTGTATTTATGAAGACAAAAAGGAAATGAAATTGGAATCAGTTTGTTGTAACAAGAAAACATGAAAAATAGAGTTATAAAAAAAAAAGTCTTCAATTAAAAATATTTAAATGATAAACAAAATTATTAAATAAAATACAGAACTTTATTGAAAAAAAGATTAGAAAAAATCCATCTGCTGCATTTTTTAGTATTAAAATATCTTTTGTAATTTAATATGTAATTACTAAAACATTGCATATTTTATCATGTAAGTTATTTTCTGTAACATTGTTATAATTTTCTTTTTAGCCAAAACCTATTGAAGTCCAAGTTATATCACATCATATGCAAAGATATGCTGTATGGTTTGGTGGCAGTTTACTAGGATCTACAGTAAGATATTCATTCTTTTTACAATTTCTATAATTCTTTTTTTTTTCCCTAAATGTTTATTTTGGGCAATTAACTGTTACTCTGTATTCTTACTTTTTTACTCTTAACTTGGCAATGAATAAAATGAGACCTTAAATACACCATCTAGATTCTAATTTTTTTTTTTTTTATGGGTACTCTATTACACTTTTCATTTTTGTCTGAACAGTTTTATATAGTTGAGGTAAAATTTTCTTGTAAAATTTCTTTTGAAGCAAAAGCAGGTTCATGTTCAAAAATATCTAATGAACAGGTGCAAATTGCTTGTAATAAATAAGACAGTTATGATATTTATTTGAATAAGAGGAAATATATGTTTTTCCTTTCATTTATATTTTCTTTTTCCTCCTAGCCTGAATTTTATCAAGTATGTCCTACCAAAGCTGCTTATGAAGAATATGGACCTAGTATTTGTCGTCACAATCCTGTATTTGGTGCTATGACATGAAAAAGAACGTACTTTAAATGCTATAAATCATAAATTCATAAAGATTGTAATATATTGAAAATCTAACCTAAAAAAACATTGCTTCTGAGATTACAGTTAGCTTCCATTATGGACTGTGATGTAACATACGGAACAAATTTCTCTGCAAATTCTCAATCAATGACTTTGCTCATATAATTGATAAAATCTATTATAAATATATATATATATAAATATATATCTCTGTTTGTTTGTTTTTTTTTACTGATATTTCTTTAAGAATAGTTATGTGCTATTGATTTATCAAAAGGGTCATCTAGTGATTACAGTTTGTATAATTATTTTGCACCTGTAATTTTTATAGACACTCCATTTATTGAATATATCAAAATAAAATCGTTTTCTAATTATTTTAGTGTATTATTTATTGTATTTTGTGTCAATGTTTTAATTTAATTTTTGTAAGAATTTCATTAGGTGAAGGACTTGCCATTTCATAAAAATATAATTCTTACAAATTAATTGTAATTTTTATAAAATAAAGTTATCTGCTTATAATTATGGGGATAGTGTACCATCTCAATTAATTCAGTTGCTTTTTTCTGTGCATATACATTGTTGTTTGCATACTTTAATTTCTTTAAATTAATTTGATTAGAAAAAAAAAAATTTTTTTGCTAATAAAAATACTTACAATTTTATTCTTGAAAATATATTACCTAAATGAACATTTTCAGGAATTTTTTCAATTATTTATCTATTGATGTTGATTATTGTTCAGACAAAATAGACTGAACATTAATTTGGTTTATATTTAAAATATATGGAAAAAAAAATCAAATAAAATAGTTCCCCTTCTCCTTTTTTTTTCCCTTAACATATAAATATCGTCTAATTTGAGACATACCAAAAGTTCAAAAATCTTATACTGGTTTAAGTTTCATATTATTAATCTGTTACTATTATTTAAATTTCATACTATTAATCTACTGTCTTATCTTATTCTCTTAAAGACTTGCAAAGTCCTTAGTTGATAGTAACTTTTTATCTCTCTTGGAGATTTTTTTTTATTATTATTATTGTCATGGTGTATTGTTTAATTTAACATTGAAAAAAAATGTTTAAATATAATCATAATCAATAAATGTCATAAATCATAATATAAAATGTCTTGCATAACTTTTTCATGATCCATTATTTTTGTTTTCTATAATTATATAGCAATAGTATTGAAAAAGTAATCTAAAAAAATTAATTTTTCCCTTCATTAAAAAATGCTATAGCAGGGGAGAAAAAAAAAAAAATGCAGAAAGTTATAGATGAAGCACTGCAAATGAATCAACATTTTGTTATTAAAACTGAATTATACCATTCAAACTAATCTTAAGTTAAAGGTTGTTTTTCTAAATTCAGCTACTTTTAAATGATGAAAGATATTTTTAAATAAAAACATTTTAGAATAGTTAGGTGTATAGTCACTTCTATAACTACTTTTGAACAATAATAAAAATATGCTAGTTTACCTTTTTATTTCTAAAATTTGCTTGAGAAATTTCTGTAGTATGCTTAAAGAATAGAGTTGGTCAAAATTATCTGATTTATGTAAATTTCTGACCTTTTGTACTTGACTTAACTATAGGAAGATACTGTCAGGAAAGTACATGTGAGATTAACAGATTAAATTTTCAACTCTCTCCTTTTTTATTTATTGTATTTTAATTGTCTTTTATTTTCATTGTTTTCAAAGATAAAGAAATGTATGCTTTTTTTTTAATGATTAACATGATGTCAGATAAAATGCATTTTTTGTTCAAACTCGGAAGTATTAGTTGATAAATTATGAACCCTAAATTATGGAATATTAAATATATGAGTACATTTTTAGAGCTATAAAAACAAATTTGGTGCTAAAAAATGTGAATGCATGGTTCTTGTTGATATCAACTTAAAATCTCAGCAATATCTGTAAAGCTTTTTAACAAAAGTAAGATTAAGTTTCATTTTATTATTTTATAAATTAATGCTTATCTTTAAAAAATTATGATAATAATGGAATTTAGTAATTTTTTCTTTGACCTATTTGTGTATAAAATTGAATTTATTTTTATTCCAAAGTTTGCAGTATGTACAATCTTGCAATTCTTAATTTCCTGTATCCTAATATGAATTTCAATATCTCTGAATTCTGTGGTAAAAGAATATTTTTTTATTCAGATGTGGGATTTATATATATGTAGACTTCTCTGTCATCCATCAAATTCTGAGATAAATTCACTAAATTAATAAGAAAATTGCCTCTTCCTTTTGCAGACTTGACTTAAATCATCTTATTATTGATCTATAATAAGAAAATTCACATGATTTTGTGTAAACCTATATTATGAATTATTTTTGCATATTTCAATTTTTTTTTTAATTGGAGTGATAGAATTAAAATATCACCCAGTTTTTCTTACATAAAAAGTTTATAAGAAATATTAATCTTGATAATTTCTAATTTGAACTTTTCCAGTACATTTTTTAAATGTCTTCCAAGGATTATAAATATTTCTTTATGTTTACAATTTAAATATTTACATATTTATTTATTTATAGTTGAAGTGTTAGCTTCATATAACTTTCATACTATTTTTGTACGAAATATTTGAAAGGTGCGAAAGACGAAACAAGGTGCTAGAATTGATTAAGATATATTTGTTCCTCTGGTTACATTTACTATTTCAAGTTCAACGAGCAAGTTGCAAAGAGTCACAAAATATGGATAAATTATAAATTTCAGTTAAATTTTGAGTTATAAGTTCAGTAAAAGTAAGTAAGGTGTTGAAATTACACTTTATCAAATTCATTAATTATTATGCTATCTATTTAATTTAAAATACAAAGCTTTAAAAAGTGTTACAAATGAGTTATTTTGTAATTTATGGTCTCTTTGTTAGAAGATATCTCTGATTAAATTATTATTATGACTTTTTCTTTGTGACTAAAAAAAATTACCATTAGAAAATTTGGATACAATAATGGGGAAAAAAATTAGTTACTGTAAATGATTATTACAAATTTTTCACTGAATAGTATATTTGTTGAATTGAACTTGAGTGTGTTTTTGCCCCCTGAATTTAAATCGGTAATTGATAATTTTTTTTAGTTATGAATTGCTAACTTTTTGAATACTTCAATGTCGTTTTTTTTTTTATACTGAGCAAAAGTTTTTTGTCCACAATCATGTGCTTTTTAACATACATTCTAATACTCATTTTGCATTCATTTAAATGTTTACAGATTTATAAATGATATTTTTGTAGAGAAAGAAAGTTCTCTTAACTAACTACTTTTATAAATCTAAACAATATTTTCATTATTAAAATTTATTTTTGATGTTTACAATTTTTAGATCACGACATTAAATTTTTTCCCTTCGTTGATAAATGCTTATTTTTAATAAAATTATTCTATCTAAATTATGTGCATTATTTTATCCATTCAAATTATTTATTATTTTTATGTGTTAATTATCAATTAATATTTGGTAATCTTTGTGTATTGGAATGTTTTTTTTTTATATTTTTATTCTTTTAGCTTTACAAAAATGGTTATTGTTTTTTTAGAAAGGGATATACAATTTTTTCAAAATGTTGACTGTGGAGTGCTGTTGCTTTGAATAAAGTATTGCTTACTTGGTGCTAGAATATTGAATATCTCTTATTGTCCACTTGTCTATATGATTTTATGATTATGATGAGAATATTATTTAAAAGGCTTAAGAATGAATAAAAGTTTCTTATATTGTCCAGTAATGTATGGCACAGGCAATCGAATTTTATCTAAATATCTCATTTCAAAATTTTAAATTTGTTTTTCATAATCAAATTGATCAAAATAAACTATGTGATCTTTATTCCTGACAAATGTTAAGTTAAAAAAAAAAAATCCCATCATCTATATAAATAGAAACCCAATTATTGAAGAATAATTTAGTACATTCAATATAAAATAAAAAAAAATTGTTGTTATACAGTAAATTTTAAAATAATAAATAAAAATACAAATTAAATATTTGTTTATAAACAACTTTAAATTATACCCACTTTAAATAACTAAATTATAATATCAAACTTTATTAATATAAATTATAATACCAACCAAACCCATTATCTTATTACAAACCACCTTAAAGTATATTACTATTTTTAAATTATATATCAACTTTTAATACATTTTTTTTTTTTTTCAATAAGGTTTTGATGAAAAATATTTTTTGATGTGACTAATGATCTAATTTTTAACTTACTTGAAAAAAAAAAAAAAAAATTTCCCATTTTGTTAACATTTAGCTTTTATTTCTCCCATCTGTTGTAAATTAATACTTTTGTTAATAATTTAGTGAAGGCTAGTTTAATTTTTACTGGCTTATAGATATTGACAGAAACAATTCTTAAATTAAATAAAGTATCTATTTATGGACATATAAATGTTAAAATAAGTAAATAAGATTGGTAAAGGAAGATATAGTATTAAGTATTATAGTCTCTTTCTATATGACTTTTTTTATATACTGATAGAAAAGGTTATATTCATGACATTTGTGAGAATTAATTCTAAAGAATTTGAGATTTTTAAAAAATCATTGTACTATGGTTAAGAAGCATACTGATAAAATGTTTGAAATCCTCAACTGAGGTTGGTGCCACGAGCTGTGGAACGATCTTTTTCAGGTTTTCTTAAGCCCAACGAAAGGATGTCCTAAGCAATGGCTTTATCGCGCTTCTGATACGATTGTGGGTATCACTGATAACATTAAACTCTCACCTTCCTAGTAAAATTGCAACATAAAATTTTGAAGAAATCATATAGTAGTTTGTGTAATTTATTTTTTCCCCCTAATATCCTACGAACTACGCTATATATGAAGTGCATATTTTCATCAAAGCCTTTTGAATAGGCAACATAAAATGTTCAGAACATATTCACCCTGTTATGTCCATTCCCAACATAGATATTAAAAATTTCAGTTGGGCATTGTACTTATATTAGGTTTTGAAGCGTTATCCTCGAAGTTCCTCAAGATACTGATTAAAGCACGAAAACAAATTTACTCTACAATTAAGTACTTTAATATAAATATATTTTAACCATTTTAACAGAAATCAATCAATTTTACAAAAAAAAAAAAAAAAATCATTCATATATTTAACTTTTAACTAACTTCTCTCACGTTAAGAAGCATACAAATAAAAAATTTTAAAAATCCTCAACTGAGATTGAACTTCTAATGCCACGAGCTTTTGGAAAGATCTTTTCCAGGTTTTCTTAAGCCCAACGAAAGGATTTCCTAAACAATGGCTTTATCGTGCTTCTGATCTGATTGTGGGTATCACTGATAATATTAAACTCTCATTTCCTAGTACAATTGTGAAGTCAAAACAAAATAATTTTAATTTTTTAGTAAAAAATGTTTCATTACACGTAAATATATGATTCCAGTTTAGTTTGTTGATTTTCAAACGCCCGTTTATGTGACGTACTTTGAAAAATGAGAAGCTTGTTCTTGCACGCAAACTCGCACACCGTCGCAATTAATTGGCTCCAATAAAAAATGATTCTGAGCTCTTATTCCATTTGTAATTAAAACCTTAAAAAGGAAAAACGACTGGTTTATTTATTTTTTTTTTTTTTTTCTTTCTTTTTACTTTTCTTCTTCCCTTGGTAGTACTTTTACTCTCTTTGTTAATGAGATTTCTACAAATGTGTTCCCCACCATAAGCAGAAACTTCCACCAACTTCTTTTGAAAGCTGCAATTACTAATTACAAATTCGCGTGATGCTACCTGTAAGTAAGTGAGTATCATGATTAAGGCAGTAACTAGAAATGAGTAATAAAAGAAGAAAAAAAAAAAAAAAGAAACATATACCTTATCTGTTCTGGTGGTCTGCGTTATAATGTATATAAAACTACTATTTATTACGACGAAACAGGAATGAAAAAAAAATGGCAGAAAGATGGTAAGACATCATTTTATAGTTTCATAAATCATTGGATGTTAAAGTGATACATAGATTTAATTTATTTCTCCACCTTTGTTGATCTAATGTGCCTGTGGTGTCTCGTTAGTGACTAATTTGATATACAGAAGTATTAATTATCTAAAATAAATTACACTATAAATATGCAGCTCTGTACATATACATCTAGCATTTTGGTCTTCTTAGGGTCGTACACATTTATTGGACGAGGTTTAGATAAATTAAATAGAAAGATTTCGTATTGTATAATTCTCATATTTTTTTGTTTATTAATTAATTATTTGTATAAATATGAAATTAAAATTCTACCTATCATAGTAACAAACATTAATTTGTTTATTTAAAAAAAGTAAATTTTAAAGATAATATTTGAATATGTACATGCTAAGCGAACTGTATATTTGCAAAATTAAAAATTATAGGAAAGGGGTTCTTTTATACGTATAGAATTTATGATTTAATAATTGGTTTTAATGTTGGTTAATTTAATTTTAGTTTTTTGGATTATAAAGTTTCTAATTAGAATATTATTAAATCTTCAAATACTTACAACAACATAAAATATATTTTTATAAAATTTAGAAGATATTGTTTAATAAACAGAATAAGACATTATAGAGTTTGATTCTTTCCATTTCATTTTGTAATATGACTTTATTAAATATTTCTAAATTATTCGGTTTATAGAATAAAATTTTCTCTTTACAAATAATAATATTTTATTTTTTTTTTATTTTTTATGCTAAATAAGCAGTAATACTATGTAAGCTTATTAACTTACATTTAGTGCAAGACATTGCTGATATTAATTTTTATAAATGTTTTTAGCTTTTTTTTTTATTTGGGAGGAATGATTCAAATAAAAATATTAACATTTAATATTAAGTAATAATGCTTATTAACTTAAATTTAATGCAAGTAAGGATTCAAATAAATTTTCAGACATTTTTTTGGGATGCTCTCATTAACCATTTATTAATAATTTTTATTATTCAATTATTCCTAAAACAAGGTACTTCATTTATTTATTTTTTGGGGGGAGAGGGATCCTTTTTTTATATTATATCAACTTTATAATTAAAGCAAAAATAAAAGAAAGTGGTAAAAACACATTAATAAGTATTTTATTTCATTTTTTTGAAATTAATGGTACAAATGAATTTAATGGCATTTTGCTTAACATTTTGCCATTTTCATTTTCAAGCTTAACATACAAAATCTTCTTTTTCCCATCCCCTGCTTATGAGAGATTCTGTTTAGTATTGCGATTGCTATAGAATCGGAAGTCAGTCAGATATTGGAAGAGATAACTCAATCCAAACCCTAAGTTCCCAGACATCCAATCATACCTCTCACGATAGCTTTTTCTTCTGTGTGAGAATCACAATCCTACCTGTCACAAAGACAGATGTGCTGAGGTTCTAAGGAGGGGTCAAGGGAGGTAAATCAGTATCTCCGTGCCATCTGACGTCCAAAAAAAAATAACGTATGTCATAGTAATATTTCATTAAAAACAAAGCTTTTAAGATTTATAGCAGCATTTGAATAAATCATGACATACAAAGCAATTTTATTTCAGTCCTAATAAATAAATGGAGATTTTTCATGAAATTTTAAAACTATTATTTTTCTTTATAAATTTCATATTTTTTTAATATTATAAATGAAAACAAAAGATGTATAATATAAACGTTATCGTTCGATTTTTTCCATTTGTTTTTCAAAATGAAATGAACATTTTATAAGATTTATAAACAAAAAAACGTTATATAATTTAAAACAGTTTTTGAATATTTTTATCCTTGATATATTTAGTTTAAAAATGTTATGTTATGTTGATCTTAATTATTTTATTAATAAATATGTCTTTAATCTAAAGATATTATATATTACCTTCAATAAATCTAATCTGCATTCTAATTTGTATTTTTTATCTAATTTGTATTCTTTTCTATATATCTTTATCTATTTATTTTATAAATATATTTTTATCTATTTTGTCGTACTGAATAAAAATCTGATAAAATAGATAGATTAAAAGATTAAAGATATATTATAGATAGATAAATATTATATCAAGATTATATTTATCTATAATCTTGATAAATGGAAGGAGTAAAACTTTTGTTATAGAATATCGAGAATAAAAATTCAAATTTGGCTTTCAAAAAATTTTTTTCAATTAACACTATAATATTAAATATTTTTAAATAAGTATTTAATAGTATAGATTAATTATATTTAACATATTAAATTATTATTATATTTAATATCATCTAGCATATTTGTAAATCAAATTTGCGAGTCACAATAAAAACAAAACATTTATTTATATTAATGAGAGATATAAAAGAGAAATATTATTTTCCTCAGTTTTTATAAATTTTTTTTTTTTTTTTTTTTTTTTTTTGAGAACTAAATTGAAGTTTTTTGCAAAATGTAGTTTATTCAAATAAATAAAAATTGTTATTCATATTACTCGGCTATTAAACCAAAACATTTTTAGTATTGTTCTATTCTAGTCGCCGTTTTTTTAAGATATAAAGTTTGTTTTTAAATAAATTTTATTATTATTATTTTTTTTTAACTGATGACTTAAAAATTTATTTTTGTAACAGAATTAGTAAAAAAAAAAAAAAAAAAAAAATTGATAAAAATTTATTTATATTTATAGATAAAAATTGATGATTATTTTCATGTTTTTTATTATTTCTATTTAAAAAAAAATTGAGAAATAAAAAGTTTGCAGTGAGAAAGTAATTCAAAATTTAAATTAAAATTTAAACACAAAAAAAAAAAAAAAAAATTAAAAAGCACTATAATTATTCCCGTGAAAAATAATAATAACAATAATAAAAAAAAAAAAATCACCAATATTCAGAAATATCATCTAGTATATTTGACTGTAAATCAAATTTTTCAAGTCACAAACAAACAATAAAACATTTATTTATATTAGTGGGAGATAAAAAGAGAAATATTATTTTCCCCAATTTTTATAATCTTTTTTATTTATTTATTTTTTAAATCTTAAAGAAAGTCCTTTATTATTTTCGTGAGTCAGCAGGAACAGAAAACATAGACAGCATACATACACCGATCACTACAGTTCAAACAGTTTGAGTTCTGCATATCACATGGTAACCACAAAGTCACACAATTACTATCACATTCATACTTGGTTAATACATTTAAAAAGATTTCATATTTTATTACCTTGATAAAAAATTTTTTGCTTATTTTTTGCAAATTAGGTAATTATATTCCATTAGATGTACAATTTTTATCTCCATTTTCAACCAAATTTTGTTTAAGAACATGCATTTTATATGAATATTTTAAAAATGGTACTTTTTCAATTAGTGGAACAAGGGTGCCAGATATTATAACCTTTTATCGCTTCTTTTCTAGCATTCTTTTTGCTTAGGCAATTATATTCCATTAGATGTACAATTCTCCATTTTCAACCAAATTTTGTTTAAAAATATGCATTTTACATGAATATTAAAAAAAAAAAAAATACTTCTCCGTTAGTGTAACAAGCGTGTCAGATATTATAACCTTTAATCGCATCTTTTCTAGCATTCTTTTTTGCTTAGGCAATTATATTCCATTAGATGTACAATTCTCCATTTTCAACCAAATTTTGTTTAAAAATATGCATTTTACATAAATATTAAAAAAAAAAATGGTACTTCTCCGTTAGTGGAACAAGCGTTCTAGATATTTTAGCTTTTTATCGCGTATTGTGATTCATTAAGTTATATTTGGCAATATTTTTAACATTTGGCGCGAATTTGAATCCCATTTAATGAAAAGTATGCAAAATGCTCATCAATTGTTCTTTGAAAAACAACTGACACGATTGTTATGCAAATAATTGGATTATAAATATTTTTTTTCCTTAACATTTTGCACAGTTTTATAACAAAAACTAGTTATTCGAATGCACAAAAAGTTTGGAAAACGTTCTCAACAACACATTGATTCACATTATGATGATGTGAAGAACAGTATAATGACGTGATATATATATTTGAGCAAATCTAGAAGGTGGTGCCGATAAGAAATACTGTTCCATTCACATGTGAACAAGCATTTTTTTCTCTTCTTTTCAACTGCAATGCATCTTTTCTTTCAACGAACAATCACAAAGTATGTCATAAACTTTGGTAATCTCCCACGACCATTCTCATTTCTAGATCATTTATAGATGGTGGGCTAAGGTGATGGGGCAAGGAGTCTAAAACGTTGGAAAAACGAAATTGTTGGTGTTGCTGATTAGGATGTTGAAGTTGATGACTTGTCGTGGCTTGGTCTTCAACCCTTGAGGAATGGTTAACTTCTGATTTGATGTCTCGATACATTGAATCGTCTGGAGTTTTCCTGCTGTTTGAATCGCCATCTTCGTTAAAAGAATCACTTGCTGTTCCACCTGTTTTGCATGTTTCACCGCCAATAATGTCCCTAAAAGTAGAGAAGATAAAAAATCACTGTTGTGAATTCGATACATAAAACAAAAAGATGTAAAATATATTCAACGACATTTTTTAAAAGATGATAATATTAAATTATCATTAATGAATCTTTTTACATTAACATCAGTAAATTTGTTTTCATCAGTTTTTCCATCAAAATATTTTAATAAATTCCATGAAAATAACGAATAAATATTAAACAGATCCAACAGTAGTACTTTTTTAAATTGTAAATCTGTTTGTACTAATCTTGTTATTTTAAATTGATTTAGTTTTTCACAAAATTCAGACTAAATAATCATAAACAAGATTGATAAAAGCAAATTTTCGATAAATTTTTGAGTGTGTGTGTGTGCAGCATCGGTGGGCCTCATGTATCACTTACGTATACCTTGGACAGCCCACCGATGGGTGATGAGGAGAGGATTTCTTGAAGTATCTGCCTCGCATTTGCTTTTTGTATGGGGAAGCAACTCGACTATCGATAAGAGATGCTTTTAAACATATTGTCACAATTGCCATCGAGTCTCCTAATTTCTGAAAACAATGTCGCCAACGGATTCGAACTTGGGTCTCTTGCACGTTAGTTGCCACTAGGGCAATGAGTCGGGCAAATTTTTATATGAAGCTGGATTAAAAACCGTTATGATCTACATTATTTCCTTTTTCTATTAAGTTTTAATTCTATGATCATTATCATCACCAATAGAACGATAACCCAGAGTGGGCCAAAGCTTTCCTTTGAAGAGATTTCCATGCATTCCTCTCCTGGTGACAATGGTCCTTCAATTCTTCAAGTACAGCAAAATCTTTTTTAACTTATCCAACGCAACTTGGGTCGTCCTCTTTGTCCTTGTCCCTGTGACTTTGCCAAAATGAGCCTTTTTACAAGGTTTAAATCATTCTAAATATGTGAGCAGCCCAATTTAATCTATCGATCTTAATAAATTTTATAATATCTGCGTCTTTATAGCATTTATAAATTTCTGCGTTGTACAGTCTTCTCCAACAATCATTGTCCTTAACAATTCGAAGAATAGCCCTTAAAATCTTATGCTGAAATATACCCAAATGGGCCTCATCAGATTTTCCAAGTCTCAGAGCCATAGACCAAAATAGGTTTAATAAGGGTTTTATATAACAAGAATTTAGTTTTTCTGCTTATGAACTGTGATTTTCATTACATAATACTCATATGAAACAAGTATTATAATATTCATGTAACGTAATAAAACAATCAACAATAACATATTTGAATTTAACACTTCAATGATTTCGAAACTCATTTTATTTATCGTATATGAACCGTATAACAGTGACTCACAAAATAATAACAGCAAGTTGGAAATAATAAAAAAAACACCACTATTTTGTCATTAACTTTTGTGGGAATTAATAAAAAATATTTTAAATTCCGGATTGTTTAAAAATAGAAAGAAAAACTAATTCTAAAACTTGTTAAATAAAGAACACATTTATATACTTAATGCTGTTAATTGTTTCTAACCGATTTTAAAAAATTTTCTAAACAATGAAAATTATATTAAAAATAAAAATAAAAAGTTTGATTGCTTATAACACTTCACACAATACTTGATTCTTTAAACAGAAAAAAAAATTCACTTCTATTTTTTTTCTTCTTTTTTTTTCCCCACAATCTAACCAAAGACACGATATTAGCATTATTTTATATTGAGCGAAAAAAACGAATCAGTAGAAATCCAAGTTAAAATAACAATATACTTTTTAAAGCTTTATTCCAAAAAAACAAAATGGCCGATATATATGAGCATTCATGTTTATTTTTACACTGCAACAAAATTTCAGGGAAAAACTGTAAACTAATTTCGTTCGTAAGAATAACACGTTTGGAAAGAAAAAACATAACACATTTAGGGAAAAAAAATAATAAATAAAATATTAACAATACCACAAATTAAAAAAATTTAACTATATAGTTACCCAGTATGATGTTATACAATTTGTACAGCATTTGTAATTAGATTAATGCTATTATGGTACACATTGATTACAAAACATCACGAATTAATGAGTCGGCAAAGGACTGGAACAGTATAAATTACATATCTAAATCTATATGTTATTTATAATTATGCTTTTAAAAGTATAATTTATTCTTTAATGTTTTCTTAATTTAATATTTCCCGCATTATTTCTTTTTTAATAAAAATTGATCAAAATCAAAAAATTTAATATTTTAAAATTAAAAAAAAAAAATTGTTAAATAAAAAAAATAAAATAAATAAATAATGGAATTTTTTTGTAATTTTTTCCCCATCAAGAAAAAAAGAAACATCATGAAAATTTATATTATTATTTATGATATTATTATTATTAAAACGATAACGATATTACTTACTAACTAATTATTGTAATAATTACTGATTAACGATATTATTATTTATGTTATTATTCATGCTGTATAAATTAAGCTATCAGTATTTCAAGAATAAAATATAAAATATGCATATATATAAAATATACTAAGTGTTGAAAATATGTAACTTATTTTAAATTTCATGTCAGCGTTTTAAATTGAATTTAATGTTAATATTTGTTTAAAAGGATGCTAATTTCTTTAGTTATTTGAAACTAGCTTTTTAACAATTAAATGATAAACAATTTTTTTTACACAACACCCTTTAGAATTTAAAAATTTCTTTCGAAAACAGTTTCCAATGCGTTTCTTTTCATCACTAACGTCATGAATTTCATTTCTTTTTTCTCATATTGATCTAATTATTAATAAACATACATATACTACTGTATCCAAAAGTATGACCAATTTTCAATTTAAAATTCCCGGGGCTTATGGAATTTCAAATTTTTTTCTTTTTCTTTTTTTAGGTTGCTGGCACTGTCCTTGACAGCTGTGTGAAATTTGTCGTCAAAATATTCGTTAGTGTTTGGGTTACGCTTGGCTTTGTGAGACGCATAAACTGATTCCGGCGATTTTTGAAATGTATGAATCAATTGAGCAAAGAACTTGCATTAAATTTTTTTTGCGGAAACGTATAGAATGTTGTAGAAGGCATTCGGTGAGCATTCTATATCGGAAAGATATGTTTAGAAGTGGTATAAACAGTTCAAAGAAGGCAGAGAACGCGTTGAAGACGAAGAGCCCCTGGTCGACCCTTAACCTCAACCGACGAAGCACACGTCCAAAAAAATTAAAAGATTTGGTGCTTGCAAACGTCGATTTACAATTAGAGACCTTGCTAATGATGTTGGAATTTCAAAAGGATCGGTCAATTCCATTTTGGGTCACAAACTCGACAAATCTCGATTGGTACCGAAAATACTGAATGCACCAGCTGACACTGCATTGATTCTTCGTGACTTTTTCGCCAAAAATGAAACCCATATCTTTCCACAACCACCGTATTCACACCATGCGACTTTTGGCTATACCCTAAACTCAAAAGACCACTCCGGGGACACCGCTTTAAGTTGATTGAAGAGATTCAACGTGAATCGCCGCGCGCTTTGAAGGCCATGCCTGCCGATGACTTTTAGCATGCATTGAGGACTGGAAAAAAAAGTTGGCATAAGTGCATTGTGTCCGGAGGGATTACTTTGAAGACGATGAAAGAAATTTGGAAGAATAAATAATGAGTTTTTGAAAAAAAAATAACTGGTCTTATTTTTTAGGCACAGTAGTATGTATATTATTTTGTTAAAATATTCAACATTTTAAACTTTCTTTCTTAGTATATACAAGTAATATATATATATATATATATATATATATATATATATATATATATATATATATATTTTTTTAAAGTCAATTCCTACTTTTTTTTCACTCTATTGCAGAAAGTCCTTTATAAGTAATTTTCATTCATTTTTTTAAAGTTTATCTGGCGCATCTATTGGTAGATACATGCAACTTAAATCTAAAAAAAAAACTAAAATTAATTAATTAAATTTAATTAATGAATTAATATTTAAAAACTGTATTAACATCAAGTATCCTCCACTACAAGTTAAAAAAAAAATGTATTTGAACTTGAGCGGATGAATAAAAAGTATTTTATGAACGATTGAAAATTTGAACAAGATATATATAGAGTGAATGTAAGCTAATAGAAGGAATTGAATAATAATATGCAAAATCATCTTCCATCAGATTTATGTATGACTCACGCGATTAAGATAACATACATAACAATGATTTCAAACAATTCTCGCATTTTCAGTGAACAGTTATTTATTTGTGTTTTGAACAAAGCTTTTAGAGGACCATCCGTTTTCGGGAAATAACAGCTGCGTTCAATCTGTCCTCGTGCACTGAGGAAGCAACTCCTCCCGTTTGTTATCGTAACTTATATCAGCTGTTACGGAGGTTTATTTTTAATGAGATCAAGAACACAAATGCTCTCTTTCTTAAAAAGTTTTCTTTCTTTTTATTTCCTTTCGAATATTTGTACATAAAATTTTCTAACTAATTACTTAAAATACAAACAAAAAAAAAAAATGCTGTAGTTCTCAACTATATATTATGATTAACTTTTTAAGTGAAATTTTTTTAAAGTGTGTGTAGATTTGCATATAAATTTTTCAAGAATTTAAAAAAATCACCTCCTGTTGTTATTTTTTTTTAATTAGTTAAAGAATAAGAATGTTTTTTTCTCGAATTTTTTTTTTTTTTTTTTTCCCCAGCATTCTTAGACAAAATTTGAACTAATTACTTGAAATATAATCGCTATTGTGTGCTGCAGATTTAAAATGTTGGACTAAAGTTTTTAGAGTGAAATGCCATTTATTCCCATATCAATTTTGAAAAAAAAAAAAAAAAACATCTTTTACTATTTGTAACTGATAGGATATTTTAATGAAATTTAATTAAGGATAAGTAGTTAAATTACAATTAAAAATTACCATTTATAAAATCTTTTCTTCGTATTTTTACAAAATTTGCAAAATATTAATGTTAAATTATTTTGTGCATAAAAAATACTTACCAAGTTCGAAAATGTGAAATTATACATAAAACTCTTTAAATAAAATAAATGTCAGTAATGGATAACACAACATTGTAAGTAAAATGAAATAGATATTTTTTAATGCTATAAAGGCATATGCCTTTTTTTTTTTCTTATATCAAAAGGCATGTCTCTTTAGAATGGATAGTTAACAAGGCAAGGCATTATTTCTAAAAAATATTGAATATATTAATTGAACAAAAAATATAATTTAGAGAAGAATATACTGCATAGCAGGGTTGGACGATGTTGAAATTTCTTAACTCGATATATCGCCCATCTAATATCGTGATATTAAGACATATCGATTTTATAAAGACTTAAAACTTCGAATATGGAATTTGTTTTTGAATCGTAAGCAATGAAAGAGTCCCTGAACTCCCGACCAATACTTTTTTTAAAAATAGTTTTTAATGATTATTTTTTTGTATGGATTATGTTACTTCAGTTTACTTAATCTTTCATTTTGCTGTCTTCAACACAAAATTACATAGTTTTTCAAAACAAATTATCTGCTTTTTTTCCTTTTTTATGAAGCATATTTCATATAAGATATTTCATTCAAAATATCTTATTTAATTTCATTTAGTGCTAAACAATTAGTTGCATTCGTTTAATTTTCCAGTATAACTACAAAGCAAAGTACCACCTTTTACTGCAGTAAAGAAGCAAAATATATATCCATCAACATATTAAATTTGATTGCCCAGACATGAACATAAAATTTCATGATGACGAACAAATTCCGGAAATCGTGTAGATACATCCAAATGTTATCGCCGAAGCGATTATACTAATTTCGAACATCAGCTATCTTATGTTGGAAATTTGTATTTCGGCGTTGATATCAGAATTTCGATGCTGGACATGGAAATCGCTTTTCTCCTTCACTCAGATGATTCACCGATCATCTCCAAAGTAGTTATACTGCTTTTGAAAATCGGTATTTATATGTTGGGCATCGGAATTGAGATGCTCATCGAAATCGCGTTAACATCGATGTTACAGAATATAACATCGATATCTTAAATAGGAATTTCGTTAACGTAAGAATAATGAAATCGGATATGTGATTTAAATAGAAATAAACTTAAATCGATGTTTTGATTTATCATCCAGGTCTACTGTACAGCTGTTATGAATGCCTGATAAAAGAAATAAAAGTTGATACTAGAAATAAAAGATATAAAAATAACTAGAAATAATGATACTAGAAATAAAAGTTGTAGACATTTGAAAAACAATATTTATTTCAAGAAGACACATACATATGATATATAATTATTCTTAAACTTTTCATATAAAAGTTATCCACAAAATATTTTAAATATTCTTACCGTTCCCAATTATTATTAAATCTTGATTAAATAATTAAACAGAGTATTGTATTACAATTGAAATGTTAGAATACTGTCTAAGATGTAATAAATGATGGTATTTGTCACATATGCAAAATAATAGATATATGATCTAAATTGTGGGATTAATTTAAAACAGCTAAAAATAATCCTTTTTAAGTTAAAAACATTTATAATTTTCATAGAATAATTTAATAATTTTTTTATATTTTAAAAGCTTATCTTCGTATTTATTGCAAATTTTTTATTTAAAAAAAATAATAACACTTGCTTAAAGCTTTACAGAAATTGTAGATATTATGTTTTTTTTTTACAATAAATAACAAAATAATAATAATATATAGAGCTTACATTTTTAAAAATTACAAGAAATTTTACTTCCAATTTTTATATCAAACAACTATTACATTTAAATATCATGTTTTGATTAATTTCTGAAATCAATTACATTAATTAAAAATATTTATTATCAATTTTTAAAATAAAAATTAATAATATTTTTATCTGTTTTTGCTACAAAATTTTAAAAATGAATTTAAAAAATACTGATTATCTTTTTGAAGTGTGTATAACAGTTATAATAATCGAAACATACTATTAATTGTAACAATACAAGAAAAATAATTGAATATGTGTCAAGTAGGGATAGTGCCATATTTCAAACATAAATGATGTTGTCGTTGTTTTAGTATCATATCATTTGTAATGTTTTTTGGTGGTTAATTTGATTGTTGTATGATTTTATGCAAATTAAAAGTGATACAAAAATTGTAACAAATTTCGCATGAAAACAAATAAAAAAATTTACTTCATATTTTTTTTTTTTACTTTTACACTAATTTGAATCACGTTTCATTGTTCAGAAGGCTATTTATTTGAAATGCATGTGTATGATATAGTATGAACTGTATGATTATAGAAAGAGAATATTCAAATAAAGTTGAAGTATTAGTGACGATTAAATTATGAAAAAGAAGTTTTAAAACTGACATTATAAATGAGAAGTATTTAAATTGACACACACTCATACACAAATACATAATATTAAAAAAAGAGAAAGGGAAAAAATTGACATTGAAAAGTTGAATTATAACTATCGAGAGATCTTTATTTTCTGTATACTATTTTCGATAACACACTGAAACAGATATTTTTTATATATATATAATTTATTGTATATGTTATATGTATATATACACGTGAAGAAAATGAGCGGTCAATAGAACCTTGACCTAGATAGAGCAAAGACCTTTTGTACACCCTAGAATAAAGAAATGTTTGATAAAAAGAGATTTAGACTTGGAGTTTTCTCATTCCAAAACATCCGTCAACTTTATTCTTTTTCCCTTTGTTTATCCAGAAGCAGATGACTGACTAGTGTTTACATTAAGCAAGGGTGAGTTTATTCAGGGATTTTAAGAATCTTAGAACCTAGTTTCATGAAAAGATCATGTTTCTTCCTCAGTGGGCGGAAATGTGCTAACCTGCTAAAAACCCTAAAACAGAAAAGTTACCATAACCGTGGTGTTAAAAATCGCTTTATTTGTTTATGCTTAAACGTCATCTACTCTTTTATTTATTTATTCTTTTAAAGTTTTCGTATGTGATATAGACAGACGGGGGATGGCCAAGGCCTGTTTTATGAGCCACGGACTGCTCTTATAGATATAAAATGTATCTACGATCTGTGGTAAACTAAAACTGACCAATGTCCAAAAATAATTATGTTTCATTTCTTGATACGAAGTTATTAAAAAAAATAAAAGTAAATATATCATTCAAAATATTGTTCTTCTTCTTCCTATCAAACAATTTTGTGAAGAAAATATTTACAAATTATATTGTCTAGTGGGTGTTTCACGAATGTTGTCCAACCTTGCAGTTGGCTGATCAAAGTTTGATTAATGACTTGTTATTGAAGTTTGCATAAGCTCATTTAAACAAATTTTTACAAAAATTATAGGACTTGTGGGTGTTTCACAAATGTTGAAAAATAAAAGTTTGGTTGATGATTTGTTATTAAAGACATAAGCTGATTTAAACAATGGATCTTTAAAGGTAGTGAAAAATTACATTGGCTTATAGGTGTTTCACGAATGTTGTCCATCCTTGCAGTTGGCTGATCAAAGTTTGATTAATGACTTGTTATTGAAGTTTGTATAAGCTCATTTAAACAGATCTTTCAAAGGTACTGAAAAATTATAGTGACTTGTGGGTGTTTCACAAATGTTGTCCATCCTTGAAGTTAGTTGATAAAAGTTTGGTTGATGATTTGTTATTAAAGTTCACATAAGCTGATTTAAACAATGGATCTTTTAAAGGTAGTGAAAATTACATTGGCTTATAGGTGTTTCATGAATGTTGTCCATCCTTGCAGTTGGCTGCCAAAAGTTTAGTTTGTGACTTGTTATTGAAGTTCACATAAGCTGATTTAAACAATGGATCTTTTAAAGGTAGTGAAAAATTATATTGGCTTATAGGTGTTTCACGAATGTTGTCCATCCTTGCATTTGGCTGCCAAAAGTTTAATTTGTGACTTGTTATTGAAGTTCACATAAGCTCATTTAAACAATGGATTGTTTAAAGGTAGTGCAACTGACCACCCTTAATATAGACAATATATTATCTATATAAATTAAAACAAAACTACATATATTCTCTTTCAATATTATTCTGTCCGTCAGAACAGTCCTTTCAATTCATTCATCCTATGTATCAGAAGCGTTAAGAAATTTTTCATCAATGCTATCTTCTATAGAATATAAAAGTAAGGTTTTGATTCGGTCACTAGTTAGTGTAAACTTTTATCTTACTATATAAGAATCGGAAAACCACAGATTTTCAAAAGTTATGCCTTGGATTTTTTAGAAGTAGAAATAACGACATTTTACTTGCTACTATTCCTCCTATGAATCGGAATTGCTTACAAGTTTTTGTTTGTTTGTTTGTTTGTTTGTTTGTTTGTGTGATATCGGTACGTTTTATAACAACTAACTTCTGTAAAGTTATATGACTATAAATCCTATATCTTGAATGAGAATCAAATTTTTAAACAATTTAAGATATTAAGTTTTTTATTTGCCAACTTATAAACTGAGAAAAAGCATCCATTCAAATTTGCTAGCATATTTTAATAATTAATTCTATACCAAATATTTATCATCCATATTCACTGCAATATGGCCAAATACGAATATTTCAGATGTCACAGATAAAATGAAAATAATTTTAATTAAAAATAGTTCAACAAGGCTTGATTAAAAATAATTCGAATTTTAATATCTCACAAATTTCTTAACGAAAGTAGATATGGAATTAAATTGCGTGCAAAAAGTTTATTAAATTGGAGAATTTTCAAAACTATTATTTTTATTACTTCATTTGAATTGTTTATTATAGATCTAAACAAAACTTCACAATTGGGAAGTTAAGAAGACGATTCTCCATCGATTTGAATCAAGGTTTTTGAAATGATGCTGTTTTCCATAAAATCCAAGAACTTTCTATTTAGAAAAGATTATTATCTTGGAGAAATTTTTATCATCAAATCCATACTCAATAAAGAATCTAAAACGATATGTTTAAATTAATAATCCCATTGGATTCTTTTATATTTGTTGTAAAGTGTATGATTACAGCGAAAATTCTAAAGCAGTGTTTCTGTTGTATAGAATTAAAAATTTTAAGTTGACTTTTTTTAAAATGATTATTGATAATTTATCCTTTTTTTTAAAAAAAAATAGACATGAAACAAATAATAGATTATTAATAAAGTAAAGATTTTCATAACTTTCCATTTTATGATGAATAATATGTATTACAAATCCTATAACATAGGATTATAGACATGCCATGACTCTATGACATAGGATTACACTTAACAAATCCTAAATATAAAGATTAAAGGATAAAGACATAGGATTACTATAGAACACACTTCAAATCCTAAATATAAACATTCTTAATTCTTTAAAAATCCCATTTCTTTATCTCTTTCCATCATATAAGAGAGAGAAAAAAATCTTAACCAGACAAATTTCAAAATTGTTTTTTTACAAAATATGTAACGAGTTAAATAGTTTAATAATATTGTTTACAAGTAACTTATCATTGTTTTGACTATTTTTTCATCTGAAATAGATTGATTCACAATTGATTTTTCCAGTAAATTTCGAATAGCTTGCAAAATACCAGATGCAAAAATAATAAAATTCTGCATACGAAATCATTACGGAAGTCAATGAAATTGCAATTATAACCTTTACACTAGAAGTAGAATTCTGCTACATAAAAGCGAAATTTTATCGCTAATTGTTTAGTTTTGAAAGTGGTGAAATATATGCTTATGTGTCAATTTAATGTGCAGACAATATTTAGTAACGCATATAAGTATTTGGCAATATATAACAAGTTTCTATATTACTGTGTTTTATATAATTGCTGTATCTTTTGAGTTGAAATTATTTTATTTAAAATAATTAATCTAAAGGTTATAAACTAAGATATTGCCTTGTGTTTTTCACAGATTCATTAATAAACCAAAAACAATGCAATATTTAAGATACGAACTTCATCATTTTCGAAGAGTTAAGTTTTCATTTATTAACACGTTAAATAGAGTAGTTTGTATAGTTATTATACATTTATCAATATTGCAACTATTTGTAATTCTGAACAATAAATAGTTGCAATTATTATAGAAAAAATTCGGATTAATTATGATCAACCAAAAATAGTGTAATATTTAAGGTACGAATATCATCATTTTCGAAGAGTTAAGTTTTATTTTATTAACGCATTTAGAATAGTTTGTATAGCTATAACACGTTCATCAATATTGCAACTATTTATTATTCAGAATAAATTTCTCCTTTATCTACAGACAAATGATTGCCGATATTATAAGAGATTAATAATTTGTCTGGAGATAAAGGAAAAAAATTCTCAATAATAAATAGTTGTAATTAGAAAAATTCTGATTAACCAAATACAATGTAATATTTAAGATACGAATATCATCATTTTCGAAGAGTTAAGCCTTCATTTATTAACACGTTAAGTATAGTAGTGTGTATAATTACGCATTCATCAATATTGCAACTATTCATTATTCAGAATAATTGCAATTATTATGGAAAAATTCTAATTAATTTTGATTAATCAAACACAGAGTAATATTTAAGATACGAATATCATCATTTTCGAAGAGTTAAGCCTTCATTTATTAACACGTTAAGTATAGTAGTGTGTATAGTTATTATGCATTCATCAATATTGCAACTATTCATTATTTAGAATAATTGCAATTATTATGGAAAAATTCTAATTAATTTTGATTAACCAAACACAAAGAAATATTTAAGATACGAATATCATCATTTTCGAAGAGTTAAGCTTTCATTTATTAACACGTTAAGTATAGTAGTGTGTATAGTTATTATGCATTCATCAATATTGCAACTATTTATTATTCAGAATAAATTTCTCCTTTATCTACAGACAAATGATTGCCGATATTATAAGAGATTAATAATTTGTCTGGAGATAAAGGAAAAAAAATTCTCAATAATAAATAGTTGTAATTATTATGAAAAATTCTGATTAACCAAATACAATGTAATATTTAAGATACGAATATCATCATTTTCGAAGAGTTAAGCCTTCATTTATTAACACGTTAAGTATAGTAGTGTGTATAATTATGCATTCATCAATATTGCAACTATTCATTATTCAGAATAATTG
Organism: Caerostris extrusa; assembly: GCA_021605095.1. NCBI lineage: Eukaryota > Metazoa > Arthropoda > Arachnida > Araneae > Araneidae > Caerostris > Caerostris extrusa. Next base: position 10,677 of record BPLR01020329.1, on the reverse strand, counting down.
CAATTATTATGGAAAAATTCTAATTAATTTTGATTAATCAAACACAAAGTAATATTTAAGATATCATCATTTTCGAAGAGTTAAGCCTTCATTTATTAACACGTTAAGTATAGTAGTGTGTATAGTTATTATGCATTCATCAATATTGCAACTATTCATTATTCAGAATAATTGCAATTATTATGGAAAAATTCTGATTAATTTTGATTAACCAAACACAAAAAGTAATATTTAAGATACGAATATCATTATTTCCGAATGATATTCTTATCTTAACGTGTTAATAAATTTTCATTTATTAACACGTTAAAGTAGAACAGTTTTATGCAGTTATTATACATTCATCAATACTGCAACTATTTATTATTTAGAATAATTTTCTCCTTTATCTACATCAGAGATATTTGCCTGTAGATAAAGGAGAAAATTATTCTGAATGATAAATAGTTGCAATTATTATGGAAAAGCTCTGAATTAGATTAATTTCATTAAAGAAAATATATATCAGTCTTTGTTATTAACTGTAGTTAAAATTGTTTATTATAAACAAAGGATAATCTTTTTTTTTTTTTTTTTATCTAAAATCCATTGTCTTATTTTGTCTCATGAATTCAAAATTTTTGATAGCAGCAATAAAATTTTATTCGAACATAAATGTAATTTTTTAAAAAGTTTGTACCTTTACAAATAGCAGCCATATTTACAAATAAATTATAATGATCATTTCATTACGTTATCTCGCGTATTTAAATGCATAATAAAATACAAAGATCGTTGCTTTAAATATCTATATATATATTATAAATAAGTGGATGTGAGTATGTTCCAATATAACTTTTCTGGATTTATTATTATTATTTTTATCTGATGCATAAAATTGTAAACAAATTCTTATTAGTTTTTCTTTTAGTTAAACCAAACTTTATTTTTTTAGTTGTTAAATGCCGCTATAATGGCCGCCATCCTGGTGATGCTTAACATTGACTGAAATTACTTATGATATTAAAATACCACAAATTCCATGCTCGATTTTTTTAAAAGATTATAAAAGCATTTTATTTCTTTGGTGAAATGTTATATTTAATGTTTTTATTCGATTTTATTTTGTGTTTCTTTGCCGTTTTTACTGATATTTTTTTCTTAATTAAAGTAAAAATAATATCAATTTCACCAGAAGCCTTTCTGTTAGTTGTTAGAATAAGATATGAAAAGTTGTTTTATTTCAAATTAGATTTAATCTGAAATATGATAGTTTTCAAGTTTTTCTTCACAAAAAAAGGCAGTGGTTTTTATACGTATACTAACCACATATTTTTCAATCCTAATGAATGATTCAGGCCTGAGCATTCAAACGGAGAGAGTTTGATGCGTCAAAAAACATACATCCCATCCCTAATAAGCTAATTTACCCCATATATTTTTCTGCACATTCTTTTTACTTTTTTTTTTTTTCCAACAGAAACTAAGTGCCTCGCATGTCTGCACCGATTTGCACGGATGGTATTCCCTTCCTTATCCCATAATGAGTCCTAAAAGGAAAACTTCTCTGCTGCGCGAAATTCGAGCTCCCCAGTCTCAGCCTGGAGAAACAACATCCAAGAAGAGGTATTGAGTTTCCATTCGCGGCATAGAATGACGCAAATAGCCCCCGTGCACGTACCGCCATCTTGGATGTCTTCCAGTAATCTTCCGACACCCTTGAGAAAAACTTTCCTTCCTCAGGATGTCTTCCCCGCCAGAAGAACTTTGTTTCGCCTCTTTTTCTTTTTCTTTTCTTTTTTTCTTTTTCTTTCTCTTCATTCATTCCCCTGCTTTTCTTTTTTCTTTGCCTTCCTTTTCTTTTTTCTTTACTTTTTTTTTGGTGCCGTTAAATTTTTTTTTTTTTTTTTTTTTTGCTTCTTTTTAATCTAACGGAACTTCCTTACGCAAATCTTAACCACACGCGGAGTCGCGAATTCCGCATAGCTCTTATAGAAGCACAACAATTATAACAAGTCTGGGAAGTCGTCGCCTTTTTAAATAAATAAATAAATTATTCACTCGTATACCAAAAATAACAGTGCTAAAGATGACGTTGGGTATTAGGAAATACTGGCTCGATGATAACAAATAACATTGAACTATGAATGTGAGTTAGCAATAAGAAAGTTTGCTAAACTAAAATATCTTAGATAATGTTAAACAAATTGCAATTAAAATGTAGTAAATACGTTTTAAGGGGGCACTTAGCTTTGACTTATTCGCCACTGATATGATAAATATATAGGTTTGGCTTGGTTTGTCGCTCTACGGTTATTTTTTTTTTTTTTTACCACATTAGGCTAATTAAACCGGAGTGGGAATAGTTATGTTATGTGAGAATTAATTATTATAATAATAATTAATTATGAATAATTATTATTATTCATAATTATTCCCCTCTTTCCCCAATATATAGTATCTAACTCTTGTTGGACGTTCTTCTCAACTAGATCTTGATGGAACCAATTTAGCGCAAAATAGAAAAGGTTTATATCTGTAGAGGGTTTTGTTTGTCGCCCTACGGTCATTTTGTGTGCATACTTTAAGCTAATTAGACAGCGACCTAGATTTTAACGTGGATTCGAACAACTCACAAATATCCATGTCACCGCCAGGATTCGAACCTGAAGTCTGTGGTACCAAAGACCAGAACTCTAGCCAATTGGCCATCAGGCCGCTATAGATGTATAGGAGAAGTCATATAAAATTAAAAAACTCACATTTTATTTGCACTTTTTCTCCCAACATGCGTGATATAACCTAAGGGCTATTGTGTGTAAAAACATATCCGACTAAATTCAGTAGCTGGTTTTATTATTTTAAATCACAACATGGAAGATTATTTTCTAGTCTCCAAAAAAGATAAATAAATATTAAAAAATTTATGTACAATGAAATATATTTGCTGACTGTTATTTTATCGGACCTATGTTTTAACGTGGGTTCCGAACCACTAACACATATTTATGCGCCTTTCAGGATTTCAATCTGACGCTTGTGGTGCCGACGGCCAGAGCTCTAGCCAGTTGGTCATCAAGTCACTAGGGCTGTGGGAGAGACATAAAATTTTAGAAATTGCTCGTTTAAAAGCGCTTTGTCTTCCAACGTAATCAACCCAGGGGCTACTATGTAATAAGCATAACTAAACTTATGAATTCAACAGATTGATCTTTTAAGTCGCAACCTGGAAATCTGAATTGAAGATTATTTGTGTTCTCGGGTACAAAAAGAAGGAAGGGATAAATACAATATTTAAAAATGTATATGAAATAAAATATATTTGCTGACTGTTATTTTACAATTCCAGTACGCGTTATTTTCTGGTATTTGTTATTTTACAATTCCAGTAAGCGTTATTTTCTGGTATTATACAGTGCTGATTTTTAATCAAAGCCCTTTATGCATTTTCAAGAATCCATATAGACTTAAAAAAAACTAATTGAAAGGTAAAAACTATAATGAAGAAATAAAAAAATATTAAAATAGAAGGTTAAAATTTGAAATATTATATACCATTGTCTTGGAACTTTTATAATAAAAAATATATTTTATTTAAATCATTTCATTGTAATAAATGTATTAAAAGTACAGTTTTATTTAATTAAACAAATAATAATTAATTTTTTCGTAATTTTTTAGAAAAAAATTTTGAAAAATATAAAAGATATTAAACCAATTTACCACCCTACCAATTTAACTGAAATGTTTATAAGCACAAATACAAAAATTTTTTTAATTGGCCCGCACCGATATACAGGTCACCCATAAAATTTAGAATTTAATGTAACAACAAAACGCATAACAGTTTTTAAACAAACAAACAAACAAACAAACAAAAGAAGAAAGTATCAATAAATCATATTCAGGCAATAAATTATGTTCAACAGTTATCGTACAAAAAAAGAAAACATTAAATAAAACGAGTAATATAAAAAAAAAATTTTTAAGGTCAATTCCTACTTTTTTTCACTATATAGCAGAAAGTCTTTATAAATAATTTTCATTCGTTTTTTAAGTTTTATTTAGCGCCATTTATTGGTAGATATATGTAACTGAAATAAAAAAAAAAAACTATAATTAATTAATTAAATTTAATTACTGAAGTAATATTTGAAAAAACTGTATTGACATCAAGTGTCATCCACTACAAATTCAAAAAAAAAAAAAAAATGTATTTGAACTTGAATGTATGAATAAAAAGTATTTTATGAACGATTGGAAATTTGAACAAGATATATATCGGGAGAGTGTGAGCTAATAGAAGGAATTGAAAAAGCACGCGAAAATATTTTTTAAATTAAAAACAATAGCATACCAAATGATTTTATAAAAAAAAAAAATAACAATAAATAAATAAATAAAAAATAAAAAAAACATGAAGGAAATTTAATATAAAAGCACGTGAGAGAAATTTAAATAAACCAATAAGATTCGCTCAGTAAGAAATTTTTAAAAATTAACCAATAAGAAATGTTGAAAGTGGTCAGGACATCGCTGACTCACTCTCGAAACAATAGCCATATATTTCGAGAAAATCGTACTATTTAATAACATTATAATCTTAATAACAATTCCAGTTTTACATAGATCAACACATACGAAAAGATATTATCATCATCCATTTGCGTCAGCCTAGGATGGAGCAAGGGGCCTACTGAATTACACTTTTAAACGGCATTAAGAAAAGATTTACTTCATTTAATAAATTCATATTGAAAATACATTCATGATAAATTAATGTCCCTCTAAGGAATATTTGTTTAAATTGTGGAGAGAAAATGGCAGTACAATACCAGATTTCTTCCTGTATAGATTGAATCTGTAATATGTATGTTGACAAAATGGCCTCAGGCTAAAATGCCAGGCACTTAAAAATAAACATTCTGTTTAATGATTTAATATATTACCATAATTAAGCTTCCTGGATAAAATTTGTGTTTTCTTACGAACATTATAGATTTTACACGCGTAAAAAGTATATAACATCAGTTTTAATAATCTAGACTACTTCATTTAAATTTAGCTCTACGGATGGTCGCAAAGTGAAAATAACCTTCTGTTTAATAATTTAAATATTACTATCATTTATTTTTTTGAAAAGCCCTAATTTTATAAATTATAATAAGTATTAAAAGCATAAATTTCAGTAAATTCAATATATTTAAAAAATTATTTGTGTGAGAAGTTTTCATTTCTATATCCACAGAGTTTTGAAAAATCATATCAAATATCATATAAAATAAATACATACATTCTGAGAGGGTATAAATAAGAATAATTCATAGGAGTCCTATATATAAATCTCTTAGAAAGGGTGAAATAAAATGATCTTGAAGAATGCCTCTGAAAGATGAGTTTACTACGACGAAATTCGGAAAAAGCGGTTAGATATAGCAGCAAGCGGTTAACAATATAGCGGCGCAAGTACAGTTAGCGGTTTAACAATATAGCAACAAGTTAGAATCGTCAAAACAAACATATAACTTTAAAGCAAATTAAATAATAATATGAATTCTTTAAATCTTTAAAAGGACTCATAAATAATAATAGGTGAAATTTTCCATATATATATATATATATATACAATATATATATAGAGAGAGAGAAGAGTTCGAAGTCGTTGTGTTATTATTTTCTAGCTATAGTTGATTACTTAGATAAAGCATCTTTTTCTCCATAAGAAATTGTGCCTAATAATTCGTCTTTTAGGATAATACATAACACTACTATTTATTAACAAATCAAATTAAAATGTGTCGAATAAAGTTAACAAAACAATATTTTGGCACAAAGAGAAAAATTGCAAAAACCCCATGAAAATTTAATTTGTCAGAAAACCTTTAAATAAGATTTATAATCATGAAATCATTTAAAATAACGTTTGCTAAAAAGAAAAATTAAAAGGTATTTCCATTGATAAGAAATTCCTAGTATAAAAAAAAGAATGAAGGAAATAATTCCCTAGTAAGGAAAGTATGTATCTACGGGTTTAGTCAGGATAATAGAAAGTGATATACACTGAGTGACAAAGTCATGGAATAGCAATATGCAAATTTTCAGATGGCAGTAGCATCGCGTAGAACGGGTATAAATGCGCAGTGCTTTCGCAGAGCTTTCATTTCTGTTCAAGTTATTCATGTGAAGAGGTTTTTGACGTGATGATGACCGCACGACGGGAATTAACAGACTTTGAAAGCGGAATGTTGGTTGGAGCTAGACGCATGGGTCATGCCATTTCGGAAATCGTTAGGGGGAATTCAGCATTCCCAGATCCACTGTGTCAAGTGTGCCGAGTACTAATTTCAGGCATAACATCCCACCATGGACAGCGCAGTGGTCGACCGCCTGCACTTAACGACCGAGACCGGCGACGTCTGCAAAGAGTCGTAAATTCTAACAGACAAGCAACACTGCGTCAAATAAACGCAGAAATCAATGTGGGACGTACAAAGGGACTTGTCTGTTAGAACTGTGCGGAGAAATTTTGCTTTCTTGGGCTATTCCAGCAGAAGACCGACTCGAGTGCCTTTACTGACAGAACGACATCGCTTGCAGCGACTCTCGTGGGCACGTGAGCATATCGGTTGGTCCTAGATGAATGGAAAACCGTGGCCTGGTCCGATGAGTCACGATTTCAGTTGGTAAGAGCTGATGGTAGGGTTCGAGTGTGGCGCAGACCCCCACGAAGCCATGGACCCAAACTGTCAGCAAGGCACTGTTCAAGCTGGTGGTGGCTCCGTAATGGTGTGGGCTGTTTTTCATGGCATGGACTTGGTCCTCTGGTGCGACTGGACCGAACATTGACTGGAAATGCTTATGTTCAGCTACTTGGAGATCACTGCAGCCATTCATGGACTTCATGTACCCAAACAACGATGGAATTTTTATGGATGACAATGCGCCATGTCACCGGGCCACAACTGTTCGCGATTGGTTTGAAGAACATTCTGGACAATTCCAACGAATGATCTGGCCACCTAGATCGCCCGACATGAATCCCATCGAGCATTTATGGGACATCATCGAGAGGTCTGTTCGTGCCCAAAATCCTGCCCATCAACGCTTTCACAATTATGGACGTCTATCGAGACAGCATGGCTCAATATTCCTGCAGAAGACTTCCAACGACTTGTTGAGTCCATGCCACGTCGAGTTGCTGCACTTCGCCGGGCGAAAGGAGGGCCGACACGATATTAGAGGTATCCCATTACCCTCATTGGTTATGCTGGGGTAAAGAGTATCACTGTAACCATATCACGATGTTTGGAATGTATATATCCTGAATCAAACATATGATTTTTATCCTGAAAATCCTCAGGATTGAAATCTATATTAACTATGAGGAAATTATAGATAATGGTAGAAAAATTAAAACGGTTTTGTCCCTTGGCCATCGATGATGGTACCAGGGTTCACTTCGCACAGCCCACTACACCATTATCTGAGCTTCAAACTGGTATCTAATAGCCATCACTGTTTATTCAGAGACACGCATTCAAGCATCAGCTGCTCTATGCATTACTCCACCGGCTTTTGGATATTCATTATTTACACTGGTGACAAAAATATGGATTTCTTAATATGTCGGCACCCTGGCACAACTCAGCTGTGCATGAAGATCTTCTACGGCTGCATGCTATGCCCCTTTGATTTATTTAATTTATATATATATATTATATATATTTAATTTGTATTCATTTTTTCAATCAACATAAAAAAAAAAAAATAGTATTGTAGTGTGCTTGTTGTGCAACTAGATTATAACTGGGTATAGATGGGTTGAGATACTTAAGGCCCAGGTTGGAGAACACACAGCTTTATTGACACGCTCACAAACACCACACACATAATGGCGCGCATTCTTCGTTTCCCATTGATTGACACCTGGCCTTTCATCACCGTGTTATCTCTGTCTCCTTAACTTTTATGCAAGTAGCAGTTCCACTACTAATACTGTCCCATTTTCCTTTTTTTTTCAATAAATCGCTCATGCCCCATGTCGTGCACATTTCAAGTGGATTCACTTCTAAGTTGCACAAATTACACCTACATTTATCTTTTTCGCATCATCGTCCTCTATCGTGTTGGCGCGTGGAGACAGAAGCCCCTGAGGTAAAACTCCCCCCCCATTGAAGTTTTAGAAAAAAGTATCAAAACTCGAAACATTTTTATTTGAATCATCTTTTCGTTTAAAAGATTACATTTTGACACTATTATAAACGCATATTTAGGCCGATAAAAAAGCAACGAATTATTGTTATATATATATACCTAAATTTTACTTGGAGATGTGTCGATGATATTAAATGAAGAGCCTATTTTTCAGAATCAGTTAGAAACGTAAAGTGTTTGCACACTTGGAACCCTAAAAATCACGCAAAGGCTTGTATTTTAAACAAGTAATATATATAAAAAAAATTTTAAGTCAATTCCTACTTTCTTTCACTATATTGCAGAAAAGTCCTTTACAAAGAATTTTCATTCATTTTTTTAAAATTTATCTGGCGCCCTCTTTTAGTAGATATAAACAACTGAAATCTAAAAAAACTAAAATTAATGAATGAAATTTAATTACGGAATTAATATTTGAAAAAACTGTATTAACATCCAGTGTCATCCACTACAAGTTCCAAAAAAATGTATTTAAGCTTGAGTGGATGAATAAAAAGTATTTTATGAACGATTGAAAATTTGAACAAGATATATATAGGGAGAGTGTGAGCTAATAGAAGGAATTGAAAAAAGATACGCATAAAAGACGAATGGATTCCTTAAGAATAAATAAATAATCGTAGTACAAATAATGCTCCAATACCATATTAAATGCAACCCCGACACAGACGCAATGTGCGCAGCTAGCGTGTAAAAAAGGTCTCAGATTCGATGTTGATACGCTCAGTTTGGCATCGACAGTCAGGCCGAGTGCCCTCACACATGCGGCGCAAATGCGGACGCTTACCCCCGAAATGTCCTCCCGAAAGCCGTTCACCGTCGGCGATCTAATCGTGGTCATGAACAATTTTTTTTTTTTTTTGAAATTTAAAACTAAAAAAAAAAAAAAAATTAATAGTTGCTAAAAGAAAGAATATTTGTATCACAAAAATTTTTTTAATAATAAACAAAAATAACATTAAAAAAAAGAATACAATATTTATTTTATTTTACGAGGAGTAGTTCGACAGTTGAAAGTTTAATCCAATATTTGAATTTTAATCGAACTGCGTTATCTCCAAAATATATTTCAAGAAAAATTGAAAATCCTTTTTATTAATTCTATGGTAAGGAATAAAATTGACTTGTTGTAAATATAAAACAATAGTAATGAAATAATTAAAAAAACGAGTCAATATTCTTTTTTAAAAAAGGAAAATGAATAAACACTGGTGACGTAGTTCACGAGTGAGTGAAATTGTAATTAGCATCTCTCAGTGTGCATTTCGTAGAAATTGCGCGGTCTTTCATTTCGTCCGCTCGTTAAGATATCTCAGAAAAAGAAAATTTTCATTCTCCGCAAATAAGACCAGTACAGATGTTCTTAATGTATTTTTATATACTTTAAATAAATGTAATATTTTTTTTCTTCATTCCAAACTACAGAAAGCGCCTTTTAAGACTAGAGTTTGGTTTGTCGCTCTACGGTCATCTTTCGCACAATTTAGGTTAAACAGACCGGGACCTGAGAAAAAAAAAAATTTTTTTTTTTTTTTTCCGAACACCTCAGTTTACTTTTATTGAATAATATCAATTTGGGTGTCTAATCCAGGGTAATTTAACCTGAAGCTGAGATACCAAAGGTCAGAGCGATTTTGATGAAAAATAACACAATCAAGCTTTAATTTGATAATAAATATGCAGTTAAAAATTAGAAAAGTATTTATTCATTTCATGTAGTTCATTGCAGATTTGAAGATTTTTTACTTTGGGAATGTTTTTAAAAAAAATTCTTTTTTTTTATTTTAATTAATTTAATTTTTTTCATTCTTTTTCAGTTTACTTTTATTGAATAATATACAATTTGGGTGTCTAATCTGCTTTTACTTAAAATTTGGTAATTTATTTATATTACACTTGAAAATGTTTTTGAAAGTTTTTCTGATTTTGATGAAAAATTAAACAGGGAACACAATCAAGCTTTAATTTGACAATAAATAAGCAGTTAAAAATTAGAAAAGTGTTTATTCATTGCAGATTTGAAGATCAGATATTTTTACTAACCCGGAATACAGGAACACCTTATCCACGCAATTGTTTTCTATTTTTACGATATTTTTTTTTACCAAAAAACATCGTAAAAATGCGCTTAAAAAAAAAGATGAGGAAGTTCTTTCTAGATAATGTATTATACTGCGCTGACCTATTCGGATCAACATACAATTAATAGTGGATAAATAATTGGAGACGTGAATGCAAAAATGAATAAATTTATAAATGAAAGGCAATTCACTTACTGCTTTCGTTCTCGGCAATAATATCTTTAGGGACTAAAAATACAAAATCCGACGGTAACATCTAGTGGCTTGGCAATAAGGGCAAACGCACTGCGTTTCACACATAGGTAAGTGGATCGTTCAAGCAAGATTGCACGAAAAGGAGCTACGATGGTGTTGAGAAGGAATACTTGAAAACTAGAGTTGCTTTGTTTTACAAAATAAGCAA